>MQRK01198299.1:448-11055 GCA_001938485.1 Girardia tigrina
ATCGAACCTGCGTTATTATTGCTTACATATCACATAGTTGACCATCGAGCCATCGTAAAATGTTTTCATTACGTTTCAGTAAATTAAATATCATTAATTTACATCTATTCAAAATTATTATACTAAAAAAATTATACTGGATAATAAGTTACAAAAGCGGGACGCTCTTAAATCTTATACCCGATTCCAACTGAAAAAGCAGGAAACGAATAAATCACATTGGAATTCCGCACACTTTCAATAATACTCTTATTTTCCACTTCATTTTCACTTGAAACGTATCCCCCATTAGCAATATTACAATCAATATTACAAATATTTATATCGGTTATCTGAAAAGTATATTTCGATTCAAAATTTTCCATTGGTCCTGTTAAGAGAATATTTTCCACATCTAAGAAATAGTTGAATTTGGATTTTTCGAATCCATGCATTGAGTGTAAAACCGATTGATTAGTGAATTCAATGGAATAATTATCCAGGATCTTGATTCGGGATTTTGATGTTTTCTCATCTGTCACCACTTTCACTGCCCCATTCGTTAATTTAAAAATTTCCTCATTGATATCTTTATACTCCCAAGCACCCTCTTTCAAATCAATTTTTGTATAAAAATAAGCATCATTGTTTTCTCCCCGAATAACCGAATTCTTAATTCCCTTGATTTCCTTTGGTAAATCTTGCCCCTTATGAAAAATATAAAAAGAATTGTTTTCCGAAGTGACATTTGCAACAGTTTTATAAGTTGAAAACCAAACCAATCCGATTTCGTATTTATACCGCGGATTCAAATCCAACTGAACAGGCAGCTTAACCTTGATTTTCGATTTCGAAGCCGATATTGTAAAAGTCGTTGAAAATCCACTAGTCTCGCCCATTTTTTATGAAAAACTGTTTTTGATTCACGAGAGTTAGCGAGCTGAAACAAAAACCTTTTTCAATAATTCCTCCTGTTTTTCTTTTGATAATAATTTTTTGTCTTAATTTATTCATAATATTCAAAATATTATCATCCAAACCATCATGACCAGCCTTCTTTGCAGCGATATATTTATATAAATACGAAAACATTGAAATCGGGTCTTTGGGTATTCCCTTACCAGCTGTTTTTCTTTGTAGAGTTGGTGTTTGAATAGTATCGAAAAATGTTTCTTTTTTTTCATCTTTTGGTTTTTCTTTTTCTCTTTCCAAAATCAATTCTCTACATTTTTTTTATATAATTTTGAGCTTCTATATTTATCCCCGCATCAGTAAGAATATTAATATATTGCTGAACCCCATTTTTACCCTTTTCAAATGAAACCTCTTTTAATATATTTTTATTCCCAATTATTAAATTTAATTCTACTTTGCCTATATAAAATTTTTGTTCTGGAATGTGAAAAAGAAAATATTCATTATTTTCCATACTAATAATATATCTTTTATTATTTATCTTTATAAATTGATGACCCCCATAATCTTTATTTTCTCCCGAAGATATATGTCCTATTTCGGGTTTAATTTGATCATCAAGATTCATATAAAATCTTTTTTCTTTTYCTCTAAAATCATCTACATGTGGAGGCGGTTGATGACCCGCATGTTTTACAATAACTTCTGGTTTTATTACTTCAAATTTTGTTCCCAATTTCTGTGCTAATTCAATCAAATATTTTTTTACTTCAGCCTGATGAGTGGTAATATATTCCTTATCTTGCGGATATTTCTCGGTCATTTCCTGCATTATCGAATCGATTTCACGCTGATTTTCCTGGAATTGTTGATTATACTGATCGTAAAAAGATTTGGATTTCACATTGTCATAATTTTTTATATCGACTTCAATAAATCGTTTCAAATCATTTTCCAATTTAACGACTTTGGTTTTCAGAGCAGCGATTCGCTCAGTAATGTGAGCTTGCATTCCAGTTAATAAAGGCTGAAACATTTTTGACATTAACGATTGAAAATCCATAGCACCAGTTCTGTATTCCCGCTCTTGGGCATTATACTGTTGAAATGCTCTAACTTTTTCTCTTAATGAATTCTGTAAATAATTAAGATATTTTTGATGGTCATTCATTTTTAATATTTAAATCAGCTAGCCGTTTAACAATTCGTTCCTCTTCTCGTTCCTGTTTTGCTAATAATTTTGCNAGGATTTCTTGCTCTAGTAATTTTAATTTTAATCGCTTTTCCTCAGCTCGAGCCCTGATCTCGTCTTCCGATTTCACGGGTTTCTGTTGCCGATCGCGAAATTGTTGACCCTCGTTTCTGCGAACGTACAATCTTTTTTTAATTTTTTCATTGAATTTCTGTCGAGCGGCTTTCTCTCTTCGTAATTGTTCTGGGAGAGTCTACATAAAATTATACAAGTCATTAACATGTTGCTTTTTTATTTTTTTATTAGTACTCATTTTTGAGCAGAATTTCATTTCTACTCATCTCCTATTCGTCGAATTCGGATCCCAAGGTTCCAAGTACAGACCTTTCCCGGTGAATCGACATTTCAATTTCCCACCCAATTTCCGATTCCGAGCTAATAATTTATTTTTTGATTTTTTATCTTTATTTGTTTGATTAATCTGTTCACGAAAAAATTTTTGAATTCCTTTACCGGTATAATCGTCCAAATACAACCCTTCTCCTTCGTCTTCATCATCATCATAATTTTCATCTTCATAATCTTCATCTTCATCATCGTAATCATCTTCATCTTCTATTCCTTTTCCTTTTTTTCTTTTTTTCCGTAATCCTGATCCTGAATTTTCTTTTACATTCTGCAAAATAATAGGAGTTATAACTTTTAAAATATCTAATAATGGTGGAACTGCTTCTCCTGATTTTGATTTTGAATTTTCAACAGCTTTCTGGAGAATAGGCAATAAAGCCAATAATGGTATTATTCCACCTTTTTTTCCTTTTTTTCCTTTTAATCCCGATCCCGTTATCGCTGGCGTGGCTGCTTTGGCTGCAATTTCTTGTTGCAATTTCTGATTTTCCGTTCTAATTTTATCGGTTTCAGCTGAATTTTTGATTGCCTCTTTTGCTTTTTGAACAGTTGTTGCAACTTCGGCTGCTGCGCCGCCTAAACCGCCAACAACACTCATGATTATTGGAATTAATGTCGCCAGTGGTAATAATCCACCAGAATGGTATTTATCCCCAATCATTCCTCCTTTCTGTTCTATTTTTTTAATTTTTTTCAATATTTCCCGATTCAAATACATTTCCTTTCCTCCGTATCTTATTAAACCAGGAGTTTGAGTATCTATTAATTTTCGTATTTTTAGCGAGTCCGTCATTTTTGTATTTTACTTTCCTTTGAATGGTTCGATTATTGTTATTTGCGATCCGCGAATAGACATTTTCACCTTGGCTTCCTGGAGAATTACGCAATACATTTTTGGAATAAAAGTTTCAGATTTTCGAATCAGCAGTGTAACGGTGACATTGTTGACATCCAAAGTTTTATCAATATCCGAGGTATCGAAACAGACAATTGGATAAAAAGATTTCCAATCTTCCAGCGAAAGCATTGGGGCTTTATCTTGGAATGCGCGGCAGCATTGAACATAACTATTATATAATTCATAAAAATTCCGATTTTCTGTATTATTCACCATTGGCTGGATTGGGTAATAGGTATTATTTAATTTTAATTGAATCGAGAATTCATTAGGATCCATTTTGAACAGAGAATTATTTTTATTATATCCCGAATTATCAGTTTTCATTCAGACGAAAATATATCTTGGTAAATAATTCAGATATGCCGCATTCCACGAGAAAACCTTTTGAGCCGTCAAATCGTATTCCACTGAGATTCGCTGAAGAAAATCCACATAAATCGGTTTATCTTTCAGATTCAACCAATCCACCAATCGGGCATAATAATCGATATTCAATTCCAGTTGATTCATGTGCAGTTCTAGGGAATTTATTTTAATATTTCCTTTGGTTCCATTTTTCGCGAAAAAAATATTTGAATTATCCAATTTTCGAACCAATGAGAATTCCAGAAGAATATTATAAATAACTCGGTTATAATTTTGCAAAAATCCAAAGAGATGTTTCAGTGAGAAAGAGCCTCTGAATTTCATTAATTTGTATTGATTTTAACGGATTTCAAATCCAATATTTTGATATCGCAAACCGGCTGGAACTTCAGCTACTACTGGCGGACCTGCGGCACCTGCTATTTTTTCTCCATAAACCATTTCATTGTGATCAGGGATAAAATCGGTTATTTCTCCACAGGGTAAATAATTTCTATCTTTTGAAACATATAATAACATATCCGATACAACTCCAGGATTATTTATCGATTCAACGACATAATTTCCTAATTTTAATGACATACACGTAAATAATTTCGGGAAGAAATTAGTCTCCAAAACGGTATCACAATCTGTGATTGTGATATCATAAACCAGTTTTGCATTACAAATATCTATCGGATCAGTGGTTTGTGATAATTGAAAAACTATAGTTCCATTGCTATTCAAATATGCCATTGAACCGGATGTTGGCGCCAGTTTTATTACATCGGATTTTTTCAAAACATGAGAAAATTCCTTATTATTATCAAGATCTAAAATTCCCAAGGGAATCATCCCTGTGGTTAATTGATTTATTGGTTTTTCAAAGCTTGTTTCCATTTTTAAAATAATGAATTATTTTGTAATCTGTAAATCCGCTTCATAGAATCGTCCAAATAATTCTTTTTCAGTTGTAGGATTTATCAGTTTATAAGTTACAGGATATTCAAGATCCAAAACTTTTGAAATTATATAAATTTCTCGAGTCAATTTCGGTTCATATCCTTTTTTAAAAGTTTGTAATTTCCGTTCCTGGTTTTTATTTTGACTACCTTCAGGTTTGTCTCCACTAAATAATTTTGTTTCGAATACCCGAACTCGATCTCCGATTTTGAATTTTGGTTTCACTTTTTTCTTTGGTAATTTTTGTGGTTTTGGAAGCGGAATCGCATTATTAAACATTACATCATATGGTGATACGCGGATAGAACTATGGATTCTATTATTGTAATTCTCTAATATTTCTTGCATTTCCAGCTCAGTGATAACTTTCTCTCCTTTCTCAGTAAATAGTTTATAGATTTCAGATTTCAATGTTCTATTAAATCTTTCAATAAAAACAGGTTTTTCCTTTACGAAATACATTTTAATATTATTGGCTTTTAGGAATTTTTTATCAAATTCTTTGTTTGTGAATTCAGCTCCCTGGTCAACCCATAAATATTTTGGAATTGGTAATTCGGTATTTTTTAATTCTGTTAAGATTGAAATGAAAGCTTGGATTATTGATTCAGATTTTTTATTTGGTAGAAAACGGAAAAACGCATAACGGGAATAAATATCTATAACTGTCAAAATATAATATTTCCATATTTTTCTGGTTTGTCCTGATTTTGTTATTGTTGTTGCAACGACTCCATTTTCAGTATCCTCTTTAGCGTCAACAGTTATCAAGTCGGCTGACCAAATCCGATTCAGTGATTTAACATTTATTCGGAGAAAGTCTTTATTTTTTTTATGTTCTTTATGTAATTCTTTGGCTATTTGTTTATTATCGGATACGCTTCCACCAAAAGTTATTTTACCTTTCATAATAAATTTGATAAGAAATCTTTCGAATTTTTGGCGTAAAGTTAGATCTTGTAATTCATTAATATCGTGAATAAGATTTATATCCGCCAAGTGCCTATCTCGTAAATCTTCAGATCTGTAAGCGATATCATGTTTGTAACATGCCTGATCCAATCCATCTACTGGTTTATTATCTTCACCAATTGGCTGATTTTGTTCATCTAATCGGATATCCAATCTTGTTAGAAGACCACAATAATTTTTACCCGGTAAATGCAGTTCACCGTATTTCGTTTTCATAAATCCAGGAATATATTTCGCAAAATTTCCCATAGATTGTTGAACGTCACCGCCGATTGCTCTTCGAGAATCGAAGTCTCCACCTCCTTTTTTAATAATCATCATTTTTGGAAGTAATTTATTTTTAAATAAAAATTTTTCAATACTATCAAGCTATTTTTCTGTAGACATGATATTAAAGGAATACGGTTAGAAAAGGAAAGAATAATATTTTTTTTACTCGCTTTCATTATTTTCAAGATCTGAGTGCATGTTCGGATTTTCGATTGATATTTCTTCTTCAGTAAATATATTTTTATAAATTTTTTTCTCAGTCCGATCAAAATAAATATAATTATATTTTTTCCGCTGCCAGTGATGAATTATTTCCCGCTGATATTCATTAATATTTTCCCTATTGGGTAAGAGATCAGAGAAGATATAAGATTTATCCCGTTTACCTAATTCGAAAAAAATGAATCCAGTGGAATTATTCCGGATAGAATGCTTATCCAATCCGTAGAAAGTTTGAGAAATATATATCGTATTACAGTTATTATGACGTCCCCTGGTAAAATACGATTTCATTATTTTCTGATCTGACAGATTCACCACGTCATCGAAAATAATGAGATTCTTTGCATCTTTTGGTAACGAGTCGCAAGCGACGATTTGATTTGGATCACTTGAAAATAGGACGGATATTGACTTTTCAGGATCTCTAATCAAGTATTTTGATTTATCAATATTAATTTTATTATTAATAAATCTTTTATGCGCATAAACGAGATATTCCGGAGGAGGAATATAATCTTTATCAGAATTATTTCCTAATTCCTCTTTTATCATTTCTAATAACATTTTCTGTTTATCGAAAATATCACGTATTCCGGTTTTTGTTAAAGATGATCCGTCTTCAAAACGGAATCCACTTGAAATAACTTTTAATTCAGGCTGATCAATAGTTGTAGAATAAAATATTAAATTATTAAAATCGAGAAATCCGTCTTCTAGTAACATTTTAGTTAATAAAACATTTTTACCACAACCAGATTCCCCAACTATTAACAGTCTGAAATTCTTTGGAAATAATTTGTTTTTGAATTTCGACTCATACATTGTTAAAATATTCAGTTTTTCCTTCGGCATTTTTTTCGAAAATTTGAAAATGCAAAAAAAATATTTTTATAAAAAATGTCTAGTAAAAAAAAATTTCCAACGATTCCGACCAAGAAAAAAAAATAGAAAAAATATTAGAAAAATTATTAGAAAAAAAAATGAGAACCATGAGATCGGATATCTTCACCAAGTCCGATGATGACGAGAAAAATGTGAAATCGACTGGACGCGATTCTGAAACGGAATCAGCAAATATACCTATAACTCGGAAAACTCCAAGTCCGAGAGTTCAAACTCCTGAAGCTGAATCTGATTCCGATTCACCCAAATCAGCCGGATTTGAATCGGCTGATGAAAATAAATTAATAAATGAATTTAAAAGTTTATATGAATCCAAAGATTGGCGTCGGAATCCCAATTTCCATGCTTGCAGGAATTGTGAAACTGAATTTTGGAAATTGGAAAATTTTAATACAACAATGCATTATTCTCATGATGCATTGGAAAGAAAATATGAAAGGAATTTAAAAAGAAATGAAAGAAAGATTAAATTTCTTAAAGGGGATGTTAAATATTTAAAAAGAAGATTTAGAGAAAAAAATGCCAATATTACTATTAATAATAATACTACTATTAATAATAATACTATTAATATTAAAAAAGAAAAAGACGATTTTGAAGATTCCGATGAATCGGAATATGTTAATAAAGATTCTCGCATATCATTGTTTACACATCCTAAAGAATTAGAGTTAAGGCAGAAAATTACAAGTATGCAACATGAATTATGGCATTATATGAATGGCAGAGATTATAGAGCCGAAAGAGCTGAAAGTAATTTTGAAGAAAAACCTAAAAAGGTAAAAACTGGTGGTCGAAAACCAGGGACACCAAATAAAAAGACTTTGGAAAAATAAAGGCCATAGAAAAAAATAATAATAATATTTAAAATATATCTTTCATTAAATAACCATATTATTTTTATTTTTATTTATAATATGCCTATACTTTTTAAAAATAAAAATTAGATTGGATAGGCTAAAAGTACCCCGTTTTTTATGTATTTTATACTATATTTTATTAACAACTTTAGTTTTCCGTGGTTTTCCTTAGTTTTCCGTGGTTTAACTTATTAATCCGGTAGATCATTATTTATATTATCAATTTCTAGTAAAGTGGAAATAAATTCACATTCTTCTGGTGACCAATTATACATTTTATTTAACACTTTTGAAAGATAGTTTTTCAATTATTGAATTTTGGGATAGCTACAGATTTATCCAATATATCATTTTGTTGTTTTATTAAATCCTCATATTTTTTTTGTTTATCTTTATCATCGTTTCCAATTTCTTTCAAACACATATCTATTTGATTATTTTTTGTATCTATCACATCATTTAAATACGTAATCCTTTCATCTTTTTTTTCCACTTCTTCTGCCAATTCAGCGCAATAATCTACAGCGGTAAACCATTTACTTTTTATATCAACAACCTCTCTTTTCATTTGAAATATTTGAGTGATTTGTTTTCGTCCTTGTTTCGCTTGAGATTTTAAATTCATCGTATCAAATTCCTTTTCAGCATTTGATATTAACTTTGATATATTTTTTTTATTTTTTATTTTCGCAAGTTCCATTTTCTTTAAGATAATTTGAATTTCTTTCTTCTAATATTTTTAACATTCTTTCACGATTTTCATTTTTAATTTTTTCGGATTCGGATTCCTGATCGGATTCCGATTCATGTGCGGAATAGAGTTTTCCTTTTCCAATTTCAACTTCTTTTTTCTGTTTATATTTCGGTTTTGGAATCGGTTTAGGTTCTTCTTTTTCTTTATCCATTATTTTCTTTCCTTTTTTCGAAGAAGAAGCAGATGGAACACTATGCCGATTCAAAGATGGAATCCCCATATCTTTTAACATTCTCTCGAATTTGTACTCAGTACTTCCAATTTTTTTACAAGCGTTTTTATGGTTAAAACCTAAGTTTTTATATTTTTTATATTCTTCTATCATATTTTCATTTGTTGAATATTCATTATTAAATATCCTTGCGCGAGAATATTCTTTAAGCAATTCAAAATTGAAATCCTCCATTCTTTTCATATTTGCAATATCAAGTGAATTTTTTTTACTCATTTTTTCTTTAAAATAAAATAACTTTTTAAAAAATGGTGTGTAAAAATTTCAATTTTTTAAATGAATACGATTTGGGAGAAATATATACTAATAATCAAATTATTTATTTTAATAATTTGACATTATATATCAACAATAATGAAGAAGAAGAAGATGAAGAAGAAGAATTATCTGATGAAGTTTATAAAAAACTTATTTGGGAGCTTGAAGTAATAAGAAATACAGAATTTACGGAGGAAGAAAAACAAATTTTTTCTGAAGATCTTGTAAACGAATCTGTTTTTTATAAAATAAAAAATAAAAATTTAAGAAAATATTTAATAAAACGTAATCGAGTATTTGATTACGTTGTTAATTATAGAACATTATCCTGAATTGCGATACAATTGAGAAGATTAAAGCGAAAATTCAAGACAAGGAAGGAGTACAACCGAATCAACAGCGGCTGATGTTTTCTGGAAAGCAGTTAAAGGACGGACGGTCACTGAGCGACTACAATATCCAGAAAGATTCCACATTAGAAGTGCTACTCCGACTGAAGGAGGAATGGAGTCGGACTATCTGGGAGGACATTTTCAGATAGATTTAAACGGAAACGGTTTGAAAAAGGCGTCCTCACCAGATTTCGGAATAATTTGTTCGATGCTGAGACCGATACAAAGAGAAAAGAGGCTAGACGACGGTACGAGGAGAAATACCTTCAAGTGATCGAGGAACTGGATGATTTAACTGTGCTCGACATAAAATTGGAAAAAGAAGATCAGGTTCAAGAACTAGAAAAAGATCTCAAAGATCTAGAGTCGAAATATGAGGATATTGAACATACAGTGCAAGCAAGGGAGGAGAAAAAGTTGATTAATGCTGATTGCAACGTTTTCTGGTAACGTGATGGAATATGAAAGTTTGAGAGCAGCGTTCAAGCATTGCATCGAACAGGCGAGTGCGTCCAAGGAGGAAAAACTTCTTCACTTGAGGAATTATTTAAGTGGGCCAGCCTTGAAACTGATCGAGAGTTTAGGCTATGGGGAGTCTGCCTTCGATAAAGCGTTGCAACGTTTGGAGTCAAGGTTTGGAGGAGCTAGACGGCTGTATTTTTCCGTTTTGGAAGATATAGACAATTTCCGAGCCGTCAAAGAGGAGTCAGTCGGAGAAATTGAGAAATTTGCCGAGATGATCGAAAATGTGGTTGTGATACTGAAGGAGATTAACAAGGAGCCAGAGCTACAGGACGGAGTTTTGCTTCATACATTGTTGAAGAAGCTCCCAGCAAAGATGTTATTGAAATAGGAAAAATGGATTCGCAACCAATCGGAGGATAGAAGCATCGAGAAGTTGCACGAGTGGATACAGGAAGAAGCGAGTTTGAGGATGGGTGTTCAGGAAACATTATTTGGAGTGAGATCTCCTCAAAGAATAGATAAAGTGGCTTCCTATGTAACCCTGTTAACAACAGTGAATCCGAGATCCAGACA
>MQRK01198314.1:894-16609 GCA_001938485.1 Girardia tigrina
GATAATCGAAAATAATAATTTCGTTAATTCGATTTTTATATTTTTGTTTAAATATTCCGGACTTTGTGAAAAACGTGTTTTTTAGATTTAATACAATTTAGGAACGTGTTGTTCATTTTCATTCTCTACAACAACAACTTTGAACACTCTACTGACAAAAATCTTTCTATGTAAAAGTTTATCTCAAACCTTGGACTTAATTTTAAATAAAAAAAACCAATTTTTGGAATCGTTGTTCAAAATCAAAAATACTCAACGGAAAGATACTCAAAGATTTTTGAATAGCTTTTGAAAGAATCAAATCTTTCTGTGGATTAACACCGTTTTTACAATTTTATATTGAATTTCGTTTTCAAAAAAAATATTTTGACATTTATGAAGTTAAACAAGAAAATTAATTAAAATTTAAATATTGTTTTGGATGTGAAGCTTTTGTGATGATGTTTTATGAGAAATTATTGTGTAATTGAAGTGAACGGGGTTGTGAGTGTGAATTTTGGTTTGGGGGGATTGGTGTGATTGATTCGAGCCTTTTATATTAATTATCGTTTGTTTATTCGAATCAATTAAATAGAAAAGATTTGTAAATAATTTAATGTGAAATAAAATTTGTTTATGACATTTGAAAAAATAAATCATTCAATCGATAATTCAAATTTCTTATTGGATTTTCAATTCATTCCAGTGTGATTTTTTTATCATTAATTTCGATTTGAAATGGTAACTAAAGTCGACTTGAAAGTTGTTGTTTTGGGCAAAGAATGCTTCGAAAAAACTGCATTAGTCGATCGATTTTTGAACGGGAATTTCCAGGCGAATAACGCATATCAACCAACGATTGGGGCGACCTATGGCGCGCGCCAGTTGAAAGAGAAAATTACCAACCAATACGGCGAATCGGAGATCAATAAATCGTTAAAAAATGTGAAATTTATTTCGAGATTTACGGCCGGTAATATCGACGTACCGTCGATGGAGGCGTGGAATAATTTTACGAATCTTCTCAAAATGGCGTTCTCGTGCAAGTCTCAGATCATCAAAGCCATTCTCACGATCGTCATCAACCCGAGTCTAGAGGTGAAAATTTTAAATGTGACCCCCCGACCGGATGCTCGCTCCCCGTCGCCGGCGTGCAGCAGCCACAAAATCGCTGCGCCCACTCTTGCACCATCAGTGATGATTGTTTTATATTGGATCTACATGATCTTGCAATATTTCCATATTTTTTTGCACTTTTCACGTTGAATTTGGACTTTTAAATTTACTTTGTCTCGTTGAAGTTACAGTGTTAACGATCTCGTTTTAAATCTACAAACATTCGATGTATGACGCTGTTTACCACAATTGAAGCAAGTTTTAATATTTGGTGGATTTGATTGTTGTTTAAACCAACATTGACTACTAAGATGACAAACTTTGTTGCAATTATAGCATCTTGGAATTCTTTGGTCAAAATGTTTTTGGTCATTTCTCAATCTTGAGCGATCATTTTGTTGGAAATTGTTTGATCTGGTAAACTTAGGACTTCTGTTTCCGTTGCTTTTGTTGTTATTCTGGAAATATTGATTTCTTATCCTTCTGTCACTTGGTTGTTGGTATCCTTGCATTCTAGGAGAAATATAACCATCACTTTCATCTTCAGACTCACTTCTTTTTATAATTGATTTGGCGGACGTTCAAACGATTTCATTTCAGTCGTGAAAACTGGGCGAGCTTGATCAATGTTTGAATTAATTTCAATTTTCATAGCTTTTTTCACTAATTCATCAAAATGTTCATATTCAACCAGACTCAGTGCTGCTTTTAAATGACTTTGAATTCCAGACCAAAATTGATCCTCTACAAGTTTATTTGTTTGTTCCGACCACTTTTTCTTTTCGCCAAAAGCTTTTTCTGCTAGCGTAGATAAATGAAAAGCTAATTCAGTAACTGATTCATTTGTTACGACCCCATATTTTGCACCTCAAACCCAGAACCCTTTTACCCAATATATTATCCAGCGCGCACGAAAGTTTGTTTGAATGTGGGGATTGTCAAACTCGACTATTCCCGTTGGTTTTAAATGTTTCTATGCGCGCAGGACGCAGAATAGGATGAGGGGTCCTTGAGAATGAATGCCTTCACCCCGGAGTCCCTTGCGATCCTTGAGAAGCTTTTGGGTGACCTTCCAAAATAAAAAACAGAAAATTAATTAGTTAATTAACAATCTTACCAGAATGATTAAAATTTCGTTGAATAAACAACGAATCCTCCGATTGTTTATCTTCGTGATAAACGAATTTACGACGACCGACGCGAATCAAAGAATATCCTGTACGTCCTGTTGCACCCGCAAGGCAGGATGTCGCAGAGACGACGACCGACGTTCCTGCCAAATAAGCATTGAGCCGACAACGACGATACGCACGTCCGGGTAATATAAATACCCGAGTCGGTTCGCACATTAGCTGCCAATTACACAATTTATTATCATTATATTCTTTGCGTAAACCAGAAGCGAATTTTTCATTTCGACAACGAGAGTATAACTTACAACTTTCAATAATTATTTTAATATAATTTTTAATTGGGCGATAAATTTTATTCTTAACGACTCTAATTGTTATTTGGAAAAAAGAAAGTATAGCAGAAGGTATAATCGTCGTTTTGACCGTTTTTTTCCGATTTATTTAATTTAATACACATTTATATATTTATTACTTACGTTTATTCTTTTATAAAAGTGTCATTAATTTTACATATTACTTTTTATATATTATATTTATATATTTACTAGTAAATAACCCGTCATGTATGACGGATATAATTATATAGTTATATAATTATATAATTACAATTGTAAGTAGATAATTATATTAATAATAATTCATATGGAAAATTATCATGAATAATTCTGCTAATAATAATTTTCCATATGAATTATTATTAATATAAATATCTACTTACAATTGTAAGTAGATAATATGAGCGTTAGTGAAGCAGTGAGTGACTTGGGCTTTTATAAGATAAGATTACTTATTATTCTTTTATAAAAGTGTCATTAATTTTACATATTACTTCACAATACCAATGTCGATTTAGGAGAATGCCCGGAGAACGTCAAGCAGATCAGTGGATGCGAACTCATCGGAGGAATATAATTAATATATTAAATTTAATAAGTTAAAATCGTTTACTAAAAATATTATTAAAATTCATAATTATCAAACTTTAATTAATTAGTACTTAAAATTAATATCATTAAATTAATTTCATTAGATTCAAATAATCAATCAATAAACATATCAATCCCATCTGAGTAGGAGAGTCACAAATCTAAACAGCATACAAACAACAAACTTACAACATTCTAAATTATCCCTCACATGCCTGATGACTCTCTATATATGATAAATATGCTCTACACACAGACTCTAGCTCAGAGCAACAACTGAATATCTGAGAATATCATTATATATTCCAAATCGAAATTTTGTCTTTTTTAACATCGTGCCACATGTAAGGTCAGATAACTTTGGTGCTCAATAATTCATATGTTTCTTTGGATCCAGGGTGAGCAATGGAACTGACGGCTTCACAATTAATTCAAAAGAAACAATAATATACTAAAAGATATAAGTTACCAAAATTTATTAAATAAATCGATTTTTTAAATTACGATTTCTTTTTCTGATTATTGAAACAAAGTTATTTTCATTTTATATGTTAATAATTGGTTGATAGTCTAAATTGTTCTATACCCAATCATGTTGGAGCAACGAGATTATGAAAGCAAATTTGATTAAATAACTCGGACTTAAAAATATAAAATTGGATATTACATTTACAGGTATTTAATTACTTCAATTAAAATTTTTTCAAATTAAAGAAAATTGCATAAAAATTAAATTAAAATTTAATAAGAAATTGAACTGAATAAGTTGATTTAGTTAACTTATTCTGTTCTAATTTACATTGATATTCTTACAATCCGATTTTAAAGTTTTATTTTATCGACGGCTAACAAATTAAGTGTCATTAAATATTCCGTCTCATAAATTCATACCCGTATATCTGATCAACAATTAAAAAATCAAGTAAAATAGCCGGTGATCATTTGGTTTGTCATATCATTTAACTGGTAGTGACATTAAATTAGATAAATTTTGAAGAATATTTTGCTTGTGGTCAACTGTCATCTCAGACTTTTAACAGTTATTTATCTTAATTTGCACAATTGATTGGTTATTAAATGACTTCTTTTCTTTTCACATAAAGTTAGTCGAGTTTTAATGAACTTAATCTCGACTGAAGCTCGTGTGGTCTGGTGTTATCCGTTTATTAATATTATATTTACTCTGTAGTTGTTACACCCTAGTTTGTTATTTCTTTTTATCTGAATATTTAATATTTTTTTCGCATATTCCTCGAATAATTCTGTTGCGTCCAGGGGTAACTCTTCTAAAATTACTCAAAGATACAACCAAAATATTCAGATATTTTATGGTTCACCTGCTCTAAGATGTTTTCTTAGAACAGGAGGTCTAATATATATTTGCTTTATCTTAACTAAGAAATTTCTTATCGAAGAGTCTCACCCTCCGATAAAATATTCAGTTTAAAATTGAAATTTTAAATATAATTTTTAGGTAAAATTTACTGAATTTCTGATAAGAAATTCGGTTATTAAAAATATTCACCCTAGCTTCTTAAAATTTTCTTTTCACAATTCGAATTGATTTCTAGATATAATGAAAGCAGCTTTCGAATAAAATTCGTTCTCGTAAAATAATTGTTCGAATTTGATACAATTTGTCTTCATCAAAAATTTAATTTTCTTCTGAAATTAATTGGAACTTTTCCACGAAACAATTTAAACTTTACGACGCAATTCGTTTTCAGAAAAATGATTTAGCTTTCCTTGAAAATAATTTTAACTGTTCCAAACTATGTATTACCCTGAAAATAATATTTTACTATCCAGTTGCTAATCTAATCACATTACTTTTATATTATAGTCTAACTTGGACTTCATTCTTCATTTTTGGAATTTGACTCTTAATGAATCAACAAACCTTCACCAAAACTGAATTTCGGTCTTTAGGCCTTTATGAACTTTATATTTATTTTTTATATTGTTTTATATAATTTATATTTTATTTTACTTTAAATATAAATAAATAATAATTTACTGCATTAATTCATTTTGTACATATAAATAAGGAGTAAATAATAATACCATATTATTATATATAAAAATTTTGATTTAATTTAAAAACATTTACTAAACAGTTCTTACTGATATAATCAAAGAAACTATAATTGATAAGGAAACCACATATGTACTTATTAAGAAAAAAAATACAAAAATTAATAACGTTTTGACAGATATACAAATAATCCAAATTTTAATTTAATTTTATTTAATTTATAAAAGACATAATTAGTAGTTAATAGCAATTTTTTGCAAAAAAAGCTAATTAATCATTCAGTTAGTTTTTCTTAATTGATTCATTTATTTTCAACTGGATTAGATATTTAGTCAACATTTCACCTTAATCGAACCACAATAAGTGGGTGAAAAATTGTTTCACGTAGAAAGTGAGCTAGTAAATAGCATGGTAAAAATTCGAAAAAGAACAAAAATAAAAGTCATCGTTAAATTAGAGCACAAATTAAAAGAAACATTTTTTAAATTCTTAAAATATTTATTTTTTATAAAAATTTACTTATTTCATTACAATTTAATTTACTTTTAAATGTGGAAAATCGAACGAACAATAATTATGTAATGTTATTTATTTTGCAAAATAAATAATTGAAAAACAATTTAATTTAGATTTGATTATTATAAAAAGTCGAAAAGAATTATACGATTTTAATTATTCAAATATTTTTTTAATGTTAAATAAATTAGAATATTTTTATTTTGTTATAACACATTAAACAATATTCAAATTCAAATTTGCCTATGTACAAGTGCGGCTTGGTTGTTCTTACTAAAGGCCTCACTGAACGTAATTTACAAGAGATATACAAATATTCCAAAAGCTGCATCGGCAATCGATTGTACATTCGTTTAAATGATGAATCATCTGGTTTCAATGGAGATTGGAAATACAACATCAAAACGTGCTATAATATCGCAACGAAGGTAAAATAATCAAATGATCTCCAAAATAGAGAGAGAATGATGAATTTGTGGTCTGAAATCGTAGATCTGCCCTCATTTGGACGTGAGATTGATTCTACCGCATGCGACAGGACAAGTAACTGAGAGACACATTTCTGTCGTGCTTTGTGACGATATCGGCATGAAATTAGAGAATCTGAGACCGATTATCGCGCTGGAGACGATACAGTTGCCCCAAGTGCTACTGAATATCGACGGTGAGTTGTCGCTGTCGGTAATTACACTTTTTATCGATTAGAAATGACACTGAGGCATTTGGTTGCATTGCTGGATGTAAATATATGTAAATAAGTAGAAAAAAAGTAATTCCATACTAACGATACACACGAATACATACACAAGCTGTAAGTATTTTTTTATGACACATTGGTGAAAATTAATTAATAAATAATCACAAATTAATTAATAAATAATCACAAATTAATTAATAAATAATCACAAATTAATTCATAAATAATCACAAATTAATTAATAAATATACACAAATTAATTCATAAATAATCACAAATTAATTCATAAATAATCACAAATTAATTAATAAATATACACAAATTAATTAATAAATATTTACAAATTAATTCATAAATAATCACAAATTAATTCATAAATAATCACAAATTAATTAATAAATATACACAAATTAATTAATAAATATTTACAAATTAATTAATAAATATTCACAAATTAATTCATAAATATTTACAAATTAATTCATAAATAATCAAAAATTAATTCATAAATAATCACAAATTAATTCATAAAAAATCACAAATTAATTAATAAATAATCACAAATTAATTTATAAATAATCACAAATTAATTCATAAATATTCACAAAATAATTATAAATTAATTGTAAATAGTCATAAATTAAATAATTAAAACTTATATTGATAAGCATAAATCAAAATTCAAAACGACATGAAAATCAATAATTCATTTGGAATATGTCATTTGTAAATACCTATCGGGAACGGGCGTATCAGTAAATAATGGTGAATATAGAAACGAGTACACAGAATTTAAAATCATTTATATTTTGCCTATATAAGCAGATTTAAAATATCATTAAATATTATCATAATTTTTTGTTTTTCCCTAAACTCTAACAAACTTCAACAATTAATTTTCAAAATAATCGATAATAAAATACTCGAGATGCATGGATTCAGTTACAACTCAGTTTATCGTATCGTCAAACAATTGGAAAGTAAGAAAAGAGGAGGAGATGTCAAATCAGAATTAAATTTTGGGTTGACGCGAATGGTTTACTCAGATTATCGGATTGTAAAAGCAGAATTTTAGAAAGAATCCAGACACTTAATCGAAAACTTATTAATTAACATTGGAACGTACAATTTCAAAAAATAAAAATTATAATAAAATTTTATTTATTTCGTTTTTAGATTACATTTAGATTTCGATAAAGTTACATTTTGTCTTTATTAAGAACACCGATTTGAGTTTTCATATTTTTATTTAAACACCAATTTTGATTGTCCTTCAGACAATCTTTGTCAAAGCTTTCGTACATTTGCATTCTACACTAAATTGATTAATGAATTAATTCTTATTATTTTTTAGCAAAGGAGAAATAAATATTTTATTAAAATATTTACTCAAAACTTATTGGATAATAATTAAAATGATCATTAATTATTTAAAAAATATTAATTTGATTTATTTATTAAAAATTGTAAATAAAATTAATTAACTTATTTAAAATTTTAAAATTATTTGAAATTAAAAATAAATTTAAACATCACATACGAGGGGCGTTCCGAAAGTAAGTGGAAAAAAGGGAGACGACACCACAAGAAAGCATTTATTGAAGGAATACAATGTCATTCATCATCCTCATCACTGTCAAACTTTTCAAGATACTCACCAGAAATGCGAATGCACTTATTCCAACGTTTCACTAATGCCTTCATGCCACTGTCAAAGAATTCCTTTTCGTCCATGGATTTACGCCCATTTTCGAATTGATGCACCCAATTGTAGACGGCAGACTTTTGCAGGGCTCTTCCTTGAAACACATTTGATAAGCGGCGCACAATGTCAGACACTGGAGTATCCTCTTTCCAAATGAAAAAGATGATGGCACGCTGAGAACGTACTGCGTCTTCCATGTGTTAAACAAAAATGAAAACACTGCCTATGACAGTTTCCTCTATGCTGCTCACATGTTGCATGGACCAATGCCACTTTTGCTCGATTTCTATTGGCTGGTAAGTACATCACGCCACCACGCCATCTGTCCCTCTGTAAGATGCACACACACACGTGCACACCCGCATATAAGTATTTCCACTTACTTTCGGAACGCCCCTCGTATTTTAGATAATAAGAATTCAAATATCAATCATCCATCTGGGTAGGAGAGACTCATTTCCAAATCAACATACACATTTGTAAGGAATATTTTAAATTGTTTGAATGTGTAAATGTGCGGATGCTGTATGTTGTATTTAGAATGGCGATTCTCCCACACAAATGGAAATTGGTATTTTTTTATTAAGTTTAAAGTGATTGACTATTCGAACATAATTAAAATAATCATTTTATAAGTTCATATCTTTAATTTCACAATTAAAATTAGGTTTAATAATTTTGAATAAAATTTAATTAAATGCATTTTTAATAATTTGATGTCATTTTTATTATTTTAAGATTTATTGAAAAATGGTAAAAATTAATATTTTTTAGAGGTTAAATATTAAAAAAAATAATTTAGAAAAATTGTTCGAATAATCATGATTAAAAACAGAAATAATAAAACCAATTAGAACGATGGCAAACGATGAAAGACCTTCTGAGAGTCTTAATGACTCTAAATGTAATTGCAATAAAGATTTAAATGAGACTTGTTTAAATGTTCTTAATAACATTCAAACACAAAACATCAAACATTCAAAATATTCCTCGCAGTCTCAAAACAAAATGATATTTTAATTTTAAAATTTATGAAATCATATGATATTTGATTTTTTTTATATTTATCTTGGTGTATCTAGGTGATTGATATATTTTTCGATTAAAAAGAAAATAAAACGTGATATTATTTTAAAAATATATATTTTGTATTCACAGTTTATAATTACAATTTTACAAAGAAGATTAAAAAAAATTTTATGACGTCATTTTTTCAATGTTTTAATGTGCCACGGATAATTATAAATTATAATCTATATAATAGTCACTTGTCTATCCGGAGTTGTCTTGTTAAGTTTTTATATTGTTGTTCATGTATTGTATCTATAATGCCCTTTTAATACAAGCTTTTATTACGTTTAATTTGTTTGTCTATCTGGATGCATCAAATCTGGCGATCGAAAATTCACCCACTTCCCGTTCACTTAGCGACATGAGACTTTCAGGACTGATGTATTCTAGGTGACAATACACTTTTTCTTGAAAATTTTTGAAAAAAATGGGTTTTTAAAATTTTTTTTTTGTAAAAAACCACTTACGATTATCTACAAATTTATGCACTGTATTACAAAGCAAACTTTTCGTTTATTTTCATGAATGAAATTAAAACTCTATTAAATTATCAAATAATAATTATTATTATTACAAGCTTTTATTACGTTTCATTTGTTTGTTTGTCTATCTGGATGCATCAAATCTTGCGGTGGAAAATTCACTCACTTCCCGTTCACCTAGCGTCATGAAACTTTCAGGACTGATGTATTCTAGGTGTCAATACACTTTTTCACTTGCACTGCTCATCTACCGCCTTTAGTTTGGCCGCAAAAGGTAATTAAAGTGTCGTTCTAATGTTTTCCTCAGTAGTAGGCTTTGAAATTTGCTACATCTAAATGCAAATAAAAAGCGGGTTTTCGCCTAGTAGGCTTTGTTAATTCAGTCAAAAAAATGTGGGAAGTGGGTGAAATAGATACAGAGCCGCAAACATATGACAAATTATAAAAGCTTGTACACCAAAAATTTTTGTGGTATGATATTATGTGATATTCTTTTAATGTTGACACAGTCTCTAAGCATATTAAACATACAACTTTATCTTTGACGAAAGTGAAAAATAATTAAATTTCCACTTTTCTTGGAAATACCTGTACTCATTCGAAACCTTCCGTTTTTTTTGTTTCCTTTTTCGACTTGCTATTATGGATTGAAAATTTGAAAGTTAAAAGAAATTAAAGGAAAACTTAATTTTGAATAAAACTTTAATATCATCTTTTTGACAATAATATGGCACTCACGCCTTTCAAGAAACACAAGAATTGTTAAAGTTACTAGTTAACAGTTTACCAGTCTGACTGATTGTGTGACAGAAGAAAATATAAAAAAGTAGACGCGGCGCATTCGTATTGAATGTTTGATCAAGTCTCCGACAAGTGAGTAACTCGTCACAAAACATTGTTTCAGTTTAGTATGTACTACCATTTTTTATAGTTTTATAACAATATATTGATGGGAGAATGTCTATAAAATAAATTCAATTTTGAAAATGCTAGGCGGCCCGCTGTTTACGTGTTGCTCATCTCTCTAATAGTACATTTATAATGATTATATCGTAATATATTTCCTTTAACCCTTTAAGGGCGGCAGATGTATATATACGTTTTGCAATTTTTCTCAAAATACGACAAACATTTTAAAATGTTTCTCAGTTTTATTCATATATATCCCCTTTTCAATTAATTCTACGATATTCCCGCCAAAAAATTGTTTATTAGATACAAAACGAGCTATTTGAACTTGAAATGTTCGGTGAACTTGTTTTGTAACCAATAGAAAAACAAAAAAACCGAGTTTTATCGTAACGAAATCGTTGGGAATATTAGAGATGCGGATAACGATGTCGTTGGTCGTGTTTATCTCTGACGTACCAAATATTATTGTAACACTTGGGAAAAATTCGACGTTTAAAATAAATGTAATAACGTATTATTTACAAGCTTGTAATTAATTTTTTATTGATTTGTTTATTAATTTTTTTTTAAACTTAGTATTGGTTTCGAAAATTAAATTAAATTTATTAAATTTCGAAGATTGTCCCTCCAAAAAATATTCTCTTTTGGCAATGGGAACAACATCAAGTATTCAAAATCTCGAATATTTCGAAAATCCTGAATCCGAAAGTGATCAAGAAACTGATGTATGGATTCATCGGACGAAGAAGAAAAAGGATCATTGTCTACAGAAAAAAGAAAAAAATAATTTGATTGGAGAAGAGGAAATTTCAATCCGCGTAATTTGAAATTCGACGAAACTGAATGTGGTATTGCTTCAACAGTGGTTTTGGAGACATCAAATGCTATTGATTTCTTTAAACTATTTTTCGATAACAAACTTATCGAAATCATAGTTAGAAGAAACCAATAGATACCATCATACAATCAAGACGAGAGAAAACGAAACTCGAAGGCACCAGACAAGATGGGAAGACGTTAATGTCAACGATATTTATTTGTTATTGGCAACGGTTATGCTTATGCCCCAAACAAAAAAGGCAAAGCTAAAAGATTATTGGTCCGCTGACCCCCTCATTGCAACGCCAATAGTCGCAAAATTATTTGCAAGAGACAGATTTTTGGCTATTTTGCAAGCACTCCATTTCAACAACAATGAAAATCAAGAACCTGGAGATCGCATGTTCAAAATAAGACCCATCATTGACGATTTTAAAGCCAAATTCACTCAGGTTTTCAATCCATTTTGGAATTTATGCATAGGCGAGAGCCTTATGTTGTGGAAGGGACGTCTAAGTTTCAAGCAATACATCCCTAATAAACGCAATCGCTTTGGATTGAAACTGTTTGTGATCGTATATTGCAAAACTGGAGCTATATTGGACTTCATCGTTTATACAGGGGCTTTACCGGATGTGCATATTGACAAGGAATTGGGTATTTCCGGATCAATTGTCATGCATTTGATGAAGAACCATCTACAGAAAGGCCACAATTTATACGTCGACAACTGGTATACCAGTCCTGCGCTGTTTGAAAAGCTCTACTAGCAGAAAAGTGGGGCTTGTGGCACTGTCAGAAGCAACAGAAAAGGTTTTCCGGCATTTGGGAAGATGAAGAAAGGAGAAGCTAACTACAGAAACACAGATCATCTCTTGGCGATAAAATGGCACGAAAAGCGTGATGTGCATATGTTGTCAACTATTCACAAATTCAAGATGCAGCCAACACAGAAAATCAGTTGAGAGAGTGGAGAAGCCATAAAGAAGCCATCATCAATTATTGATTATAACACATTTATGGGAAGGGTTGATAAGGCTGATATGCAGCTGAGTTTTAGGGAATGCTTACGTAAAACTGTCAAATGGTACAAGAAATTTTTTTTCACGTTCTAGATATTTCTATGCAGAATGCATATATACTTTATATTATGAAAACTGGTAAAATACCTCAATTGGGAGAATTTAGACTGCAACTCATACGAGAAATTATTCAGGAAAACGCTAAACATCGGCGAACAGAACGAAGAACAAGTGCAGTAGGCATCCCAAGAGATTGATTGATCGTCATTTCCCTTCATTGGTACCATCAGAGACTGCAAAGAGAGCAAAACAACGTAAATGCATTGTTTGTAGTCAATATGTTCGAAAGGAAAGGAAAAGATCTGAATCGAGATTTGAATGTGCTGAGTGTGATGTAGGGCTCTGTATCACTGATTGCTTTAAAGAATATCATGTTATTACTCATTTCTAACCATTTAATGTTAAATTAAAACAGCTTTTGAAATTTTTGAGAAAATTTTTATTTTGGAAAAAAATAGCCGTCTTCAAAGGGTTAAATTTACATTAGAAAATTTAAGTGATTCACATTGATGTCTATCTTTTAAGGTTGCGAAGAATGTAATTTTGAAACTCCAAAGTATAATGAAAAGAAATTCTCGCATGTGTGTCTCGGTGGTGCTTTTGATAGAATACACAATGGTCACAAAATATTACTGAGTATATCTGCATTTATGTCAAAGGAAAAAGTTTTTTGTGGAGTATCTTCCGATGAATTATTAAAAAATAAATGTCTTTATGAGTTGGTGGAACCATTACCTATTCGAATCGATAATTGCCGTTCATTTTTAAAAGATATAAAACCAGATATCTCTTATACTGTTGCATCTATTAGTCATCCATTTGGACCAACTACAAGTGATTCAAGCTTTGATTGCATTGTTGGAAGTGTAGAAACAAAATTGGTAATTTAATTTTTTTTAATTTGTGTAAAAAGAATAGTTTTTATAGTATTTATTTTATGTGGGAACACAACTTGGTGGAGAAAATAACTCCATTTAAATCCGAAAAATTTATTTAAGACTACAATACAATTATTACCACACTTACTTATAACAATTTGCTGGCTTCCCAGATTATTTAAACAACTTCGTCCCTCTTTTTTTAAAATTTTCTTTTGAGAAACTTAATCTTTTAGTTCTATTGATTTCAAACCGTTGTAGCATTGAATTTTTCTCTCTGAAATTGTTACTCCCTAGTAAGTATTCCACGTTGGATTTTCACTACCCAGTGAAAATTGTTTTATTTTTACTCCATTAGTAAAAGACGTTGTTTTACTGCTTTCAAACTGATCGCCATTTCAAAATTCCAACATGAAACGCTGTTACTTTTTCGCCATTAAAAATTTTATTTTAAAACATCAATATCCGGATGACGTGAACGATAACGGGGCTTGTTAGGATTTTATTAGGAAATATTTTAAAATTTTTGAAATAATAATTGAATTCAAAGTATCATTTTAAAATTAAAAAAAACAAATTAAAAACTAAATAAAGTTATGTTAACTATGACAAAATTTCGTAAATTTAATTAAAGAAAATGAAATTATTTAATCGTCGGAAATAAAAAAAAAGTAAAATGGATTATTAATACTATATGTATTTTTATTATACCAGTTTGAAATAAATAATTCTTCAAAATTAAAAAAAATAAAGAAATTTAATTTTGATTAACTTTGTTTAAATACAGTGTATTAGACATTTTTTGTAGATAAATAAAACCTGAAAAACTGATGTCAGCTTATAAGATTGATAAAGTGGAAGATGTTCCAAAGACATCTAACAGTGTTAAAGTGAACTTTCGCAGGGTAGTGAGTGGGTATGTGGTGGAAAATTGTTACGTGTCAAATTAGAACAATTTGTTTTGTGGTTTCAACTTACCCTTAGCGTTATGTATTAAATTAACAGCCCTAAATTGTTTTCCACAAAACATTTTTAATAATAAAATATTTAAAAACTTCAAACTTAAAAGACACAAGATTACGATCATTGCAAAGCCGTCCCAGTGAAATAGCGCTGATTGAGTGTCCCTGGGTGATGGGGAGGAGTTCTGTGATATCCCACCGTTAGAACTAATCTCGTCGTTTTTGAAGATCGTTCGCATTGTTGACATTACTCATGATTCTCATGCATTTCAGGATTTTATTAAAATTGTCTTTTCTTTCTCTTATGATATGTATAACGAATTTCACTTCGCTTTTGTCATCTTTCTAATCTTTGATGGTGGAGGGTGATCGGGTCGAGGGGAGTAATTTATTTTTATCTTACACTGAGGTCGTTTGAAAGATAATCAAACATTGGAATCAGTCGTCATTCAAAGCGGCGAGAATCTCATTGATTCGTAGCATCATATATTCGTAGTCACTGTCGCGAAACCGCACCAAACAATCGATGAATTCGCAAATTATTGCGACTCCCGTCCGATTGGATCCTCGAACACGAAATATTAACGAAGAAAACGTCTTTATTGTCGACCGATGAAACATGATTTTTCCAACATTCATTGTTTCATAAAAAAAGAAACTCCGACAGTCAATTTTTAAAATCGAATTGCATCGAAAATCTTTATTTAATTTAAAATAATTCGCAACCATATTATGGCGACTTTCATTCCATATTTACACGAAAAAAATTATTTGGTTCGACAAAACAATCCAACTAATAAATAAACCTTTTCAATCATAACTAAATTATATTTTTTTTCATTTTTACACATAAATTAATCTTTTTAACTAAAAAACATTTTTTACTTTTTATTTGAAATTAATTCTTTCTTTTTACCACGTTTTTATTAGCTTGCTTTCTTGTCTGTTTGTCTGTCTGGAACAAATCTTGCGATTGATTTTTCGACCACTTTCAGTCATCCAATTGAGCTGAATTTTTTTATACAGGCTTGCTTCCGATGACAATACAATTTGATAAAAAAAATTTTGAAAAAAAATATTTTTTTCTATTTTTTTATGCAAAAAACCACATACGATTATCTACAAATTTATACACTGTATTAAATAGCAATCTTTTCGTTTATTTTCATGAATTAAGTTTTATACAGGCTTGGTTCCGATGACAATACAATTTGATAAAAAAATTTTGAAAAAAAAATTCCTAAATGATAACTAAAAATAGTTAAATAATATTAATAAAAAAATTTTTTATAAAAGCAACCACGTTTTTCAAGCATTACCAATGCACTAAAAAGAGGAAAATAATTTTTTTCTAGACATGTGCGAAATTTTATACCTAACCAAAAACGTGGGGCGGATTTCT
>MQRK01198314.1:16659-26921 GCA_001938485.1 Girardia tigrina
TATAAAATTTCGCACATGTCTAGAAAAAAAATTATTTTCCTCTTTTTAGTGCATTGGTAATGCTTGAAAAACGTGGTTGTTTTTATAAAAAATTTTTTTTATTAATAATATTATTTATATAAATTTCACATAGACATATTAATTATTTCACTGTTAAATGGCATAATAAATCACTCGATCACATTGATAATCACCATTATGAGTT
Organism: Girardia tigrina; assembly: GCA_001938485.1. NCBI lineage: Eukaryota > Metazoa > Platyhelminthes > Tricladida > Dugesiidae > Girardia > Girardia tigrina. The sequence continues at coordinate 16,865 of MQRK01198314.1, forward strand.
GATTGCCGATTCATCACAGCTTCGCTTGATTCAGAACTGTACACTTCGCTCTTCGATCTTTGGGTTTAAATTTCTGTTCACTTATCGCAAACAACAGTTGTTTAAATAATCAAAACTCATGGCCGAATAATTTCATGTAAATCAAACAAATGAACATGTTTAAAAACTTGAAAAACGTTTAAATTAGAAAAATAATTACTGGATAATTGAAACAGAAATGTAAAAACAGATTTACTTTATAACTTTTTGATTGTCGATAGTATAATTCTTTAATAAGGAGTCTACCCAAGGTTGATCGAACAGGGTATATTTATGTTCTTATTTGCATAACATACTTTTTGCACAATGTTAATAATTTGTCATTCTTTCTGTCAAATTTTTATTCCTATGTGGTATTAAACTTTTTTCATTACTATACCTATAGAGAATTGTTTATAACTTCTGGTATATTCCATTTATCCTTCTTTGGAAGCTACAGTTACTGGATTCCATAGAAAAGAAATATGGAGAAATGACATGATTTTTACTGATTCATTGGTAGTATATGGTTGCCTTACGCCTTTTTAAGCGAGAAAAAGTCAAATAAAAATAACTTTGACGAGTGAGATACTAACAATATTTGGTTGTTTGAATAGGATTTGTATTATTAAAAGTTAAAAAAGTAATTAATAACCCCATAAAATTTTAATTATTATGAAATAATGTAAATAATATTAAAAATATGATATAAAATATATTTCAAATATTTTATTAAAATGAATTTTGGAAAATCAAAGTCTAATTAGTAGTTAATTAATTAATTTTTAAAAAATTAAACAGATTGGTTTTAAAATATTTTTAAAGTTTTATAAAGATTAAATTAAAAATATATTATTTAATATTGCCATATACGTTATAAATCTTTTATTTTAACTTAATGTTTTGTGTTATAAATATTATTGATATTAATATAAATCAAATAACAGTGATTTTACTTAAGGGCTGTGAAAAAATAAACGAGGTTAGGAAAAACATTGGATTTTCACCTCTTCATATTGAATTAATAGATATGATAAATGATGAATCCAGGTAATTCCTCTAGAATCATATAATTAAAATGTTTTTTCTTAGTGATAATAATCAGATTGTATTAGATTCTAAAATCAGTTCAACAAAAGGCCGATTGAATCTTTTAGGAAATTTATTGAAGCCCATTAATACGATATATAAACCTGGTAAACCATATGTAATTGGTTTAACCGGAGGTATTGCAAGTGGGAAATCATCTATAGTGAAACATTTGCAGTCATTTGGTGCTGAAGTAATTGACTGTGATAAATTGGGACATGAAGCTTACATGTTAGATTTTATTTTAATTAATTCATAAAACCAACAAAAATGTTAAAACATCGATAATATTTTTATTATTAACAATCTTGAAGGCAGTAAAAACTTTATTGATCTGCAAAATTAGCTACTTGCTACAGCATTCTAGAATGAACAGGATTATTATCTAACTGGGGTCTCAATTAGGAATCCATCAAAACATTATAAACAGATATTGGAAAACCGGAGAGATCAGTGTAGGGACACGTGGCAAGGAAGCATTACATGGCTGACTTCTCTGAGGCAACCTTATTAAAGTGAAAACCTTTTTGAAAGAAAAAATGGTATTCATTGCTTCCTACCCATAATAAGCAGATTCAGTACCAGGGATTTCAGATATGATTCCGTCTCAGAGACAGAACCTATTTTCAGGCTTTATAATAAGTCAAATATCTAATGGAAATTATTCTAATTTCAAACAATATTATCTGCACATAAAACAAATTTTCCTTCATGAAAAACACAAAAACGGAAATTGAGTCATTCTTATGTAAAAATGTAAATAAATGTATAAAAAAATCTTACTTTTATTGTTTTTAATTTTAAAATTATATATATTAACAACATCAATATGATTTTTTGATCATTTATTAACACCACAAGCAGAATTGTTATGACAACAATTATTCAAACCACTTTCGCTATTCGACATTTTTCTTGATTAATATAGTTAAATTACAATAATTTTATATCTTTAATAATTTTTAAATCCAAATCCCAAACCACCAATTAAATTAAAATATTAAAATGTTAAATTACACTAACCCTTTCTCTCGCAGTGTTGTTTTACAACAACATTAAGTTTACATGTTATTTTTAATTACACTCCAAGCGTGAAAACATAAAATTAATTCATTCAAGTTTCCCTAAATCAATATAAATATTCGCAATATTGTTGTACCACAACACTAAAATAAATAGCGGAATTTCTGTTGCTTAAAATTTCTCAGCTAATAAACTTAATGTTGTTGTAAAACAACACTGCGAGAGAAATGGTTAAATAATTAAATATTACATTTGAAACATATTTTAAATATTTGTCCTTTATAATTAAATTATTTTCAAATGGAACGAATCACAGAAAATCCCAATCAACCATCTGGGTAGGAGAAACAATCAGAATCAACACACAACATGCAAAATATAAAACACACAATTCAAAATATTCCTCGCAGATATGATTTAGACAGGGTATTTATGAATTTTTACAAATTTAGTCATAATTATTCAAAGCTATTTGTTCTTAGAACATTATTAATAAATTTTAAAGTACAATGTTCTGCACCTTACGCACAAGAATATTAATATAATTGAATGACACTAAAGAAAAATTGATTAGGAGTTCTTAAACATTGAAAGATAATGGGAAATGTGAGAAGTTATTTATCAAAATAAATAATTTAAATTATTTTTAGAAATTTTTCTCAATGCAAGCCCAAAAAGCTTTAGAAATGGTAGTCTATTTGTATACGCAAGAGTTTATAAAAGAAGTAGTTTAAAATTGTTTCAATAGCGAAAATACAAATATTAACAAAAACGAAAGAAATTAATTTTAAGCAATTCATAGATGAGTCTTTCAAAAATATAAATAATCCAGAAAATGTTGTTGAGATTTTTCGTAATTGGTACTATAAAGATTTTCCAAATCAAAAGATGAATTATTGCAAATAATATTTACAGTATTTTTTGATAATACGCCCAGGGCGTTTATCCGGAAAACCTAAGTGACAAGGACCTAATTTTCTTTCAATGAAACGCCTAGGGTCTATAATCGAAAAATGTTTATGACAGTAGTTATGCATATATATTACATAACGCAGTATTGTATGATTGTACTCTAATTGTACATGAAACATTTAGTAAAAAGTTACATTTTCAAAACTTGAATTTATATTAAAACAGATAAAACAGGCCAATATCCAAAGCAGCACATGTGTAGGAAACAAGGAAAACATAGTTTTGTGATTTGCGAAATTAAATAACTAATTCATTGCATTATTAAATAAAGAATTCATAATAAAAAATACGATGTACGGTAATATAATAAATTATTATTTAAAGCAATTACAATAATTTTAATTCTAATTAACAATATAAATTATACATATATTATGAATTATACAAAAACACAAAAATGTATTATATAAAAATCACAAAACAATAACTTTAGTAAAGTTAAATATTGATGGTTAAATTATAAAGTTATTTTATATCTTTAACGTCAGTACTGCCTGAGTCGGTGTCCGATAAGCCAGGAAGGTGTCTGTTGTCAGTTGCCTTTATCCCACTGCCTTTGAAAGTGTCGTAACTTAAAATTGTTTTGAGCCTTCCGTTGTGAGAATATTCGGTGACTTTTTGTATCTTTGGAACAACAACACAGGCAATAAACGATTTATGTATGATATCTGCTAATACAGATTTTACTGCAACAGACACGAATGATAGAAGTCATTAAATAAAATTTTTGGAGTTATGTAAATGTTTAATTTGGATTCAAATTTGAATACAGTTTTGTAAAAAGCTTTTTTTCATGAAAACTTTTATGAAAAAGGTAAAATGTTTAGTGAATTATAAAAAAAGTCCACAGCCTTCTTAAAATCGTTATTTTTAATTTTGGTGAAGCTGATTGGAAGCAAAAATATAAAGAGAATTTAACGCCCCTTGGTGTATTCTCAGAAAAATACATATTAGCCAACAATTAAAATCCGCTCCTGAAATAATTAATTGATTAATTTAAACAATCTCAAGGGTTTATTAAATTCAGAATCTTTTATACAACTTGATATAAATATATTATATATAGTAGTTTAATTTATAAATATTCATATATTAATTATTCTTACTCTCACAAATTGATAATAAGATTTTTAAGTGTTTTATTAATATATACGATATTTGGCTTATTTAAAGAAATATGACACCAAGTATTTAATTACAGTACTGGCTATTCTAATGGTAACAGTATTAAAGGTTTAATAACGGTCTTTATGTTGTTAAAAGTGGTAAGGGGACAAAATAATGACTAATTCTTTTTCCAAACTAATTTATGCATGAAATATAATTAAGTGAGAGTTTACAAAGAAAACTTGACATCAGCTATTTTTTTAAAAAAATACGTCAATGACGAAGTTATGAGAAAAATTCTCAAAACTGTTGATAAAGATGGATGATATACAAAAATGAAAGCGGATAAAAGTAGCTAAAAAGCTATATGGATGTGGCTTGAACTAACAACATATATTGTGCAACCATGTCAAGGAAGGATGAATTCCGGAAGGTAGGAATTTCATTCAGATGAAAGTCAAACTATAATAGAAGAAATGGTACACAAAACCAAGTTACTTTTTTTATTTCTACTGAATGTAAAATATTAGACACGAATGTCCCAACAATAAAAACCTGAGTTGTTCTGCTATCAGTAAAGCGAATCACATTTCATTACTCTGTCAAGAAATCAATGCTAGGAAAGGGATTTAAAGAAGAAATAAAAATTTTAAAACTTTAAAAAGGTTAGTATTAACCGATATTATCAAAAAAAAAGAATTCAAAAATAATCGATGACAATTGAGTGTAACTATTTTGTAAAACGTAGCAAATCTGATTGTGCGATACAAAATATTTTAGATTCATGGATCTCGCGAATATCTACGACTAAATTAACCCGAATGGGGCCACCGTCCTTTTAAAAGAACACTGCTCAAATATTTTTTTACATCAATTTGACGATATAGCTTATGTTTTGCCACCGTCCTTTCAAAAGGAACCCTATTACAAAAAGACCGTATGAAACAAAAAATATTTTTTAATGTAGAACAAGTTATTTAGATATAATAAACCAGAATTAATATCAAAAATTCATTTTTTTCTAAAGGAAATAGTTTTGGCCCCATTAGGGTTAATACGAAGGTAGCCTCTCAGTATCTAAAACAACTTTTCGACCAAATAGACAACATTATTTTACTATTAAGTCTTTCGGCATAGATGCAACTTCAAGAAATTTTTTACAGAATTTGACATGAGTCGTGAAAGAAATAAAGGGGCTCTGGTCTATTTGGATGATGAGACCGAGTTGAGAGTGAATCAAGCTAGTAAATAAATTTTATGGGACATAATCATTGATTATGAGCCCATAATTTATCTTGGCAAGCAATAACAAATTCTTTCGACATAACACGACATTTTGTGTGTCGCCCTGACAAATTATACAACCATATAATAATACAAGTACAATAAAAATGCAAGGCAAAAAAATCCGCGGACCGCGGTAATTTGTAATATTATATCGTAAAACACATTGTTACATATTCAATTTTTTATTATTAAGGTTTTGTATAAATTTTTTTTAGTCCTGGCTCGGATTGTTTTAATAAAATTATCACAACATTCGGGAAGAATATAATTAATAATGACACTGGAATGATTAATAGAGCTGCGCTTGGGGCAATCGTATTTCAGAATCCTTTAGAAATGAAAAAGCTCACAGATATCGTATGGCCAGCTATTTCCAATCTAGCTGAAACTCGTATCAGAGAAATTGATAAGAGTATTAAAAACGATAATAAATGCATAATAATTATAGATGCTGCAGTTCTTCTTGATGCTGGATGGGAAAATCTCTGCAATGAAGTAAGGGTTTGGAATTTAAAACTTACATAAATATGTATTTCATAATTTGTTAATTACATTTAATATTTGAAGACCCAAATTTCGATTACAAAATTTTAAACTTGTAAGGAATATTTTGTTTTAGTATTTAAATGTTGTGTGCTGATTTTGAATTGTATCTCTCATACTCCGGTTACTGATTAATATTTTATTATAATTATTATTATATATTGTTATTAATTTCGACGGATCAAACGTTATCACCAGACTAAACTAACAGTGATATATTCGAACTTATATACGATACAATATTTATGTAAACCACTTTCCATGGAAATAATGATTAAAATGTTGACAAAAATAATACATTACCAACAACTCTATCCGAGTCTTGCAGTAACATTTATCGTGATTGTTCATAGAATGTAAGCCATATACAATAACACTCTCGCATTCGTTCTTGTCTCTGGGATAATACCGCTACAATAGTATCGAAACCGGAATGTGTCCAAAATAAATTCCTTATATAAATTTGAGAATCCTAGAACTGTTGGTGTTGTTAAACCTCCAACTCTGCAAACGCTACGTTACATGTCTCTGTATATAACTAGTTGTTGTTAAATCCACACCATTGCTTCAATGTATTGACCTTTATAGTCGCTAATTGGGATGGGTCTGTTTGAATACCTTTATCATTAGTCATATGTTCCAAAAATTCCGTTTTTAGGACATGACATTTTTCTGGCGTCATTCTTAAACATACTTTCCCGATTTGGTCTATTATTTTATCTTGAGTTTTATAATGCTGTTCTAACGACTTCAAAAAATAAGAATGTCATCGAAATAAACATCCACTCTATTCCTCAAAGTACCTTTATCACGAGGTTCTGAAACGTTTTCAGTGCCGCTTCTATGCTTAATGGCATTCTGTTAAAACAGAATTGATCTAGTTTTGTTGAAAACGATCTTTTTAATTTTGAATCATCCAATAATTCAACTTGGTTGTTTTGTGAACTCATATTGATTAAAATTTTATAAAACACACAATTTGGATAATCCTTGAATTAATCCATAGTTTATCTTTCATTCGTAGACATAACATTACAAACATGAGAAGTAATTCTCATCGTGGTAATATACAATACCCAGATGAATCGATGTTGTGAGATATAAATTAATAATTGTAAATATTAAATGTAAACTAACTTAATAATTATTTTATATAACATATGGTTCAAAACATTCAAATAATTAACTCTCCAATGTAAATAAATATGATTTATTAAAATGCCGATTGTTTAAATAATTTGATTATCCCGTGTATATATTAAATAATTAAATAAAAGTATATAATTAAATATATTTTTAGAATATAATTTTGCGATATTATTTTCCCTAATAAATGTAGAACTTGCCTATCATTTATAAGATATTTTGCATTGGAAATGTCTGTCTCTCCGTGACTAGGTTGTCTATGTGATTTTAGGATAATTTGGAGCCATATTAGTGTCTCAAATACACTAGTAATGCTGCATACCGATGTATCCATCCTGATTGAAACACATAGATTATGCATCGTGACAAAAAGATATGATAAGTTAATACTTTATAATGATGAATCACAAATGTGTCAAATTAGAGAGCGGGAAGTCGGTATTGTGATCAATCGGCCTGAAAAAGATATTTAGTTTGAGATAATTAATGATATGATTTTCCAATTGAGTAAAGTTTATTAAGTAATCATATTGGGTGTATATGCATCCAATAATTACGATTTTAGTGACTATAAAAAAGCATTCTTTTATGACTCGCTTAACACCATAATCAGTGAAGCAGAAGCTGAGATTAGAGGGTCAGGGTGAATGATTATAGTGGGTGTGCACTTGAACGTAGAGAATCCGGTAATTAGCGTTGGGAAATATACACACAGTGCAAACACATCTGACAATTGGAAAGATTAGTATTGCTATCCGAATGACAAGGATATTAAAATAGTAAACTTATTCTTCAAGCATAATGTGAGTAAAAACATCAGCTGGACTCACTGCAACGAAGAAAAAGGAACTCCTGGATTATTTTCTTGAGCATGCGAAAAACACGAGATGGATGTAAAATGTAAACATTTTTATGATTTACAGTTCTGATCATGATTGTATGGTTTTATATTTGAATAAATACAAGACCGTTACTGATTGGAAACCAAAAACTGAATTGCCGAAAATTATTCAATAAGATTTCGTTATTAAAGATCTAGAAAATTTGAAGGTTAGGGAAGCAGAACCTGGAGAGAAAGATACAGAAAAAAGTAATTACCAAATTACTAGAAGGGTACAAGAAGGTGAAAGGGTCACCACTGAAAGAGAACTGGTTGAATAATCTTAAAATCGAGTTATGTCATCTCATTTACACTAGAAATCACGAAATGATTTAATTTTCTATAACTTAATACAGACTAACTGTTTATAGTTTTCTTGATTTTTTTATTCTATCGAATGACCAAAAACTTGAAAATGTTCAAATTAGTATTAAACATGTGATCGAATAAATGATTATCGTAATGATATTTTTTCGTTCACTATTTAGAAAAAAATAATCGTGCAATGAAATACAATTTACATTACACTAAAATTATGGATGCACCGGTTTTCGGCTCCGTCTCCGGAATACCAGTTATACGTCGATTTCTTTCAACTCCGGTACCGGCTTCGGCTCCGGCAAAATTCTACCGGTTTTGATGTAGGTTTTTGCTCAGTGTTAACAAGAATTAGAAACTCTCATAAATAATACACTTATAAAAACAAGTGATGTTATAATAAGGTCTCACAAATGATTCGTATGCAAATGTAGTTATTCAGATTTTATTATGGATGCAGCATCTTACAGTAATTTGATGTCATTTTGAATTGATTTTATAAAATACATTATGTTCCATAAAAGTAAATCGTTTTATACGATTATTTAACAATTATATTAACCTCTAATTACATTAATTAAATTTTAAAAAAGTTTAAAAATTTTAAATATAAATTTATAATATAGTACTAGTAGTATTACATATTATTGAATAAAGGAAAACATTTTTAGATTTCTTATTTTGCATTGTTTAAACGCACCGATTGCAGAATTCACTTCAGCATATTTTCTCTGATATAATGGTGCCACATCTTGAATAAATTGCTCAAATTAATTATCTTTTTTTTGCATTATTTTTATTCTTTCGATAAACTTTCAAATGTTAGGATGTTTTACTAATGTTCCAAATGTTTTTTCTAATAATTAATTTTTCTTCACGCATTTATGCTCTTAAATTGATGAGGACCCATAACAGTTTCCATCATTAATTACTATGAATTCACCAAAGAGAAAGACTAATCCAGTGTAGAAATTTTTTGATATACAGCCTACTGAGACACATTTCGCAATCTGTAAAGTATGTAAGTCAATATTGCTCTTTGAAAATCAGGATACAAGACAAATGATTTTGGCACATCTTTGTCCTAATCATTCAAGAGTTTGTCTCCAGGAAAATAAACAAGAGTGCTACTCACATTTATCTACTACTAATAATGACAAAAAGCATACCACAGTTCAACAAACTCTGGAACAGTGTTTAGTACGTATACAATGATCTCGACTTCTTCCAGAAAATGCATTAAAAATCATCCTTTTCAAATTTAATTTGCATTTGCTTGATTGATGAACTGTTAAAGTATAATTTTGAAACTAGCTTCTTTTTTGCCTATCGATTTGTTTAGATGTAATGCGTTTCTAACCATTATTATATTTCGTGTATCGTATTGTATTTAATTATTGTTTGTTTTTTCAATGTTCAACTATCTTCAATTTTTGCAAAAACGGCACTGGTTCCAACTACGGCCGGATTTGACAAAAATTCTGACTTCGGTTCCGCCACCGGCCGGATTTCTAAAATGGAAACCGGTACATCCCTAATTAAAATATATTTGTAAAAAACAGCGAATTACAAAACAGCGAATTCTCAAAACAGCGAATTACAAAACAGCGAATTCCAAAACAGCGATTCATCAAAACAGCGAATCATCAAAACAGCGATTCATCAAAACAGCGA
>MQRK01198331.1:3316-14829 GCA_001938485.1 Girardia tigrina
TAATTGAAAACTGAGGGTACACTAAAATTGTCTTTTCTGACCCAGAAAAGTTATTTTGTCCTTTTGAGTGCATTATGAAAAGTGCTTAGTATTTTTTTTAAAATTCTGTTATTAAATAGTAAAATTGATATTTCAAATGAAATTTTAATAAAAAACCTTCAAACAAATTAATAATAATTAATTTTATGGTAATAATAATTTATTTTACAAAATTTACGAAAGTTAATGAAGAATTATTTGAAATATTTTGTGAAAAAAGGATATTAAAGAAATCTTATTGCGGACAAACTGATGTTGAGCGCTCAAATTTACCGTTATAACGCCATCGCCAGTCCTGTCCATTATTTTGAATGCTTTCTGAATGAGATTCATTCGATTGTCGGAGATCTGCGGCTGAATCGAAAAAATACATCGATAAATTGATAATTTAATTCAAAATTACAAAGAATCATCTAGTGTCACAGCCGAGGTATGTATAATGAATTATTCGACAATACGAAAATACAATTAGTCCTTATATGAATTATAAATGCTCAAATTGACCAAAACGGTATATCAACGAAATGTAAAGTACAGTAGAACAGCAATTATCAGAACTAATTGGCGCTGAGAGTGATCCAAATATACAGACATCCGGATCATGGGATCAGTCGCTAAAATAGCAATAGTCCCAATCATTATTATAGTTGAAATAGTGATGCGTTTGAATAAGTTTGTATCGTGAAGTATTAAGATAGTTAAGGTATTATAAACGAGACATGCAACATACACAAATGGGATTATGGAATTGGTCGAGGAATGGCGAGTCAATATCGTAGCGCTTTTGAACTCTCTATCTCATTTGAAACATCGATTTAATTGTTTATTTTTTATCACTATTTCTAATCCAAATCCTAAACTATATTTTATAACTCCCCGTTTTTGTTTTCTTGATCTCAAAAGGCAAAGTGAAATGGAAAATGACAACTTGAATGTACTACAAAATATTAGATATGATTTAGTTGTTGGCACAACTTATTCTATAATAAAGCAAACTATATCAAAATTAAACCAAAAAAATAATTTTTAATGACAATTTATTGAGATCGACCACGCGCGCCAATAAAAACTGGGCGTGTTCAAGTATCGTATATTAGCAGGTACAAGTAAAAATTGCAAACTCTGTATGTGAAGACATCTATTAAAAACCCAATCATAACACTTGATACATAAGAGATCAAAGATTATGAGAAAGGAGGATTCTAAAAGATATCACCATGTATCTGGTCAATAATTGAAGTACTGTAATCCATTCCAAAGGTAATGAAATACCTGTGTTGGTACCGACGTGATATTACGTAGTTAGCATGCGAAAGGGAAACGCTGTTCCGAAAGAATTTATTTCACAAATTTCGTAATATCAATCTAGATTCTAGATTGTTAGTCTGGGAATTATCCTCCATTCTAAATAACAAAAAATTAAAACTTTCAAAATTTATTCAAAATCTACAAAAGGTTAAATTTGTTATTTAAACAAATTTTCATTTTTTATTTTCTTTTTTTAATTTTCCAATATTTTTTTTTAATTTCGATTATAATTCGAAATTTTTATAAAACCGAATTTCCTATTTCTGAAAATTAAAAAAATTAACAACAACACTCTTACACCCCCGCACGCAAGAATTTTTTAATTTTCTCCACATTTTCACATGTTTTACCAAACATATCTTCAAGAACATATCTTCTATCATGTACTTTTCGAATGACTTTATATGGTCCATCGTATCTCCCTTGATCTTTTGTTCTAGATTGTACTTTTACCAACACCTCATCTCCTGGAAAGAATTGTCTTCGCGTAATAGCCTCCTGGTCCCGCTCATATTGAAATGTTTTACTATTTTTTCCATCTCATTTCTCCCTGCTTATGCGTCTTCCGAAAATGATTTCAACTGGACTCATCCCGATAGTCGTCTGTAATGTGGCATTTAATGAGAACTCGATCTCCGTAGAATTTCTGCCCAGTCCGAACTTCTTCTTTCATGCAATGTTGCATTTATCAATTCTCTCACCGTACGGAATTGTCGTTCAATTTGTCCGTTTGTGTTATGATGATATGGACTGGAGAATCTAATTTCGAAATTCTGTTTCTCTGCAAACTCTCTCATCTTTTTTGATTCAAAAACCTTACCCCAATCCACATTCATCGCCCTTGGAGAACCAAATTTCAGTATCCAATTCCGCATTATTCCTTTTATTATCGACTCTTCATCTTGTTTCGATATTGCTAATAACGTAATGTATTTACTGAACTGATCAATGATACCTAGAATATATTTATTTTTCCCAGAAGTCTCTTTCAACGGTCCGCAAATATCCACATAAATGCATTCAAAAACATCGGCAGCTTCTAATTTTATCGTGTTCTCTTTTGTTTTGGCAGTATATGTTTTATACTTTTGGCATGATTCACAACTACGTACAATCTCTTTGATCTTACCTTTCAACTTGTCAAAATCCCTAGAGTCTTTTAAATAATACTCAACTTTTCTTGCACCCGCGTGTGCCAACATCCGATGGGTTTCCCAGATAATATATTCGAGTGACTTTGTGGCTTCATCTTTTGATACAACATCCAATGCACGTGTCTTGATTTTTTCTTTCTTTGCTTCCTCGTGTTGCATCAAACATTGAGTACACGTATCACAATTCATCCTTGACAGCATATCAGCATTCGTGTGCAATGATCCTTTTCGAAATTCTAACTTCATATCCAGACTGCTCAGATCTTTAATCCACGTTTGAAACTGCGATGTAATTGGTTTCTTAGTGTTCAGCATAAACGTGATTGCTTTATGGTCGGTACGCAAAGTAAACCGTTTACCATACAGAAAATGTCTAAATGGTTACAAAAATAATACATAGCAAGCAGTTCTTTTCTTGTAACACAATAGCCCTTCTCGTGACTATTCATTGATCGCGATCCATAAGCTACAACTCTTTCCTTTCTTTGATCGTCCTTCTGGGCTAACACGGCTCCAATGCTGTCGAAACTAGCATCCGTATCTAGAATAAAATCTCTTTTCATGTCTGGAAAACACAATACTGGGCTTGTCATTAATGAATTTTTCATCTCTTCGAATGCTAACTCTATCTCGCTTGTCCAATTCAGTTTTTTTATTGTTATTTGGCCCGCATTTGTTGTTCTAATACTCTAGCTTTCTTTGCATACTCTTTTATAAATCGTCGATAATAATTACAAATGCCCAAAAAACTGCGTAAGTGTTTAACACACTTTGGCTTCCCAAACGTTCTAATTGCTTCAATCTTGGACGGGTCCGTTTTTACACCGTCTTCGTTAACTATATGTCCTAGGAATTTTATTTCCCGTTTCAACAATTGACATTTTTCTGGGTTCACCCGCAATCCTGCTTTCCTAATATTGTCTAAAACTTGATTCAAAACAATATAGTGTTGTTCACGATCTTTTGTGTATACCAAAATATCATCTAAGTATACAGTGGTACCCTTGATTCCTCCGACTACCTTTGTCATCATCTCTTGGAAAGTTCCCGGTGCAGCCGCTATATCAAACGGCATACGACTAAAACAATACTGTCCTTGCTTTGTAGAAAAGGCCGTTTTCTCTTGAGATTATTCGTCCAGCTCAACCTGAAAATAAGCGTTTCCAAGGTCAATTGAGCTAACATACTTTGCATCTCCTAAAGTATCCAACATCTCATCAACATTGGGCATTGGAAAAGCTTGTCTCTCCGTTATTGCATTTAAACGCCTAAAATCCAAACAGATACGAATATCTTTCTTCTCTTTTTTCCACACACAAATTAATGGTGTGTTTCAAGGTGAATTACACTTCCGAATGATATTATTATCATACAAATTCTTTATAGTATCCATGATTTTTTCTTCGAGATGCATTGGTTGACGAAAAGGTTTTAAATTAATTGGCTCTCCATTCGTCTTAATATGATGTTTTCCTAAGCTGGTACATCCGATATCCCATTTGTCAGCCATGAATACTTCTGCCTAATTCTGAATGATCTCTAACAGTTTTGAATCTACTTTACCTATGCAATCTAACGCTCTTTTTAATCTCTCTCCTGGCCTTATCACTCTGCCGAATTTCGCCTCGATGTTACACACACTTCCACGTGCTTCCCTTGATGCATTATTGTCTTGAGATTCGTTCTTTTGTATGGAATAACCGAAAATTTTCATCAATACTATACCTCCTATCAGTTCCGGAACCACACTCTCCACAACAATAAATGGTACTGCTTTCCTTGTCTGACATATATCTACTTCTACCTCTATTTTACCCAATACTTTCAATTTTCCATCGTTGGCACCTCTCAAATTGATATCGCATTTTTCTAACACCAAATTATTCAAATCTTGATAATACTTATTACTCATAACATTAACACCTGCTCCTGTATCCAACAAACACTCCCACTGTTTCCCATTAATTTCCACTATAACGCTCGGACGCCCCTGCGTTTTACTATAACATATCTCTGATTTCTGATCCTCAATCAACGAGTTAACATAGAATACTTGCTCAAAATTCTTTTTCACAAATCCATAGACTTTATTCATCGTTCGCACATCCAGCTCGCATCCGAATCCGTGGGAATTATCTTCTAAGATCAGTGGCACTCGGCTGCCACCAACTCCCCAATTGGTGGAGCCCAGTCGTTCGGGTACGTCTTATTGTTTTTTTCTTCATTATCATCAAATGTCCGTTCTTCATCTTCGTTCATCGTGTTGATTTTAAATTTTCGATCATTGTTCTGCATTCTCGATCTTCCATTGTCGTAACCGTTAATCTGTCTGCTAGAGTTCACCAAACATGCCGCTGCTAGATGCCCATTCCGGCCACATTTTTCACAGTGTATCTCTGGACATTAAGTTCGTCTATGTCCCTTTTTTCCGCACAAGAAACAAACTAATGGCTGTCTGTTTGGACAGTTTCGACTGATGTGTCCAGTCTCTTTACAATTCCAACACTGCACAGGTCTTCTTTGTTGGCAATTTCTGCTGAAATGTTCTGGTTGCTGACAAGTATAGCATTTGGACTCGGTTGATTCCACTCTTGAGGGTTGTTTTCTCGGCTGAGTCTGATTTACCCATTTTTTAGTTACCTCAGGAGCCCTGTTGTTTTGAACAACATCTCGATAACGTCGGACAGCATTGATCCTGCTCTTCTTTTCATGGTTTATTTCGTCTACGAGTGCAACGAACTCAGATATTTCCTTGGCACTCTTTAGTTTCCGTAATTTAATTTCACGAACAACATCTTCATCATCAATGCAATGAATTAACATTTGAGCTTTTAGCTCTTCTTCCTCGAGTCTATGCGACAACGCATTTTTTACCAACTGGTCTATTTTTTGAAATAGGTCTGTGCGTTATCAGCCCCTTTGCGATAACTCAAAAGTTTTTCCCAATCCGTCGCGGCTGCTCTCGGCTTCTCAAACGCTAGTCTTAGCCGATCCTCAAAATTATCAGCTTTACCAGCTGTGCTCTCATATGCTTCCAAGAGATCTTCATGTATCATGGAGTAAATACATGTTTGCCATTTTTTTTGATTAATTTCCACTGCTTCAAAATATCTTCTGCAGCGAGAAATAAATTTCTCAAGGTCTTCTCCGATCTGGAACATGTCGGGAATCAGTCGGTTCGTGATTGAATCCGCTAGCGCTGCCACCATGTTAGGCTGGGAATTATCCTCCATTCTAAATAACAAGAAATTAAAACTTGCAAAATTTATTCAGTCTACAAAGGTTAAATTTGTTATTTAAACAAATTTTCATTTTTATTTTAATTTATTTTTTTTTAATTTTCCAATATTTTTTTTAATTTCGATTATAATTCGAAATTTTTATAAAACCGAATTTCCTATTTCTGAAAATTAAAAAATTAACAACAACACTCTCTTGCATAGATAATAGGAATTCTACTGTTGTTTCTGGCCAAATCAAAACCTATAGTAGTTTTACTATTTTTGTTCTACAGAATTATGATTTATTACAACCATTTTGATGTAATTTGTTATCTAAAATTACACAAAGTATTTAATGACGTTAAAAGACAAAAACAACGTATTCCAAATTCTGTGGAACTAAAAGAGAACTAAATAAAACATTGACGAGCACAAGCAAATTATGAAAATACCATATTATGAAGGATTTAAAGCATTGAAAAAGAGTATTTGCAAGAATATAAGCAGTGTCAAAGTGATTTCAATGACATCCACAGTTTAATGTGTGAATAATGCGTATTATCAGTAGGGATATCAAATGATCAGTAATAATATTCACTAATTAGCGTATATAAATAAATAAACGAATAAATTACTATTAAATATTTATTATATACTTATTATATATACCAATATATAATTAATTTTTTAAAATAAAAAAATATAGTAATTGAAAAATTTATAATAAGTTTTAATAAAAATATTTTATAATCAATTATTCATAAAAATATTAACTAAAATAAGTATAATAATCGATTAAATATCTTACTCGTAAGCAGCGCAAAAACTCAGTCATGCAGATCGTGTTACTGCCGTCTCGGTCCATCAATTTGAACAGTCCATCGATCTCCGCTTCTGTCATTTGCAATCCAAATCCTTTGATTCCATTCTTAAACTCCGCTGGTGACAAATATTTGTCGTTATCGTCATTCATGATCCGGAACCGTCTTAATCAATCAATATATAGTAAATTTAAAAAAACAATACAATTTTCAAAAAATAAAAAACGACGTCGTTTTAAAATATATTTAAAGATAAATTTTTTCGATTGTTTTACCGACATCCTCAGATCACTGATTTTGTATTTTTTTTACATGTGAATAAATGATTATGTAATCTATTATGTAATTTATTATATTCCATCACAATTTTAACTAATTTTCTGTGTTTAGTTACAGACTAATCATTTGTTTTCGTATGTTGAAAATTTGTTCTTTTTTATTATTTAATTTAAGATTTGAAAATAATTTAAAAATTGAAACAACTTTACTTTGCCAATTTTGAATATAAATTGATAGGTTGTAGTGTTTTATCAATAATGATTCACAGAACTGCCACTTGCAATGTGCGTGAATCAAAGCACTTTTGTAGAACAGATAAGTTGTCATTTGAACATATACAGCAATAAACAAATGTACAACTTATCATAACGATTCAGAAAGTTACATACACATCTTACATACCATTTTTTCACTGTTGAAAACCTTTACCGCTATTTATAGGTGATTTCAAATTCAAAATCATGGCATCCCGATTTAACTTTTCCAATATTTCTACAGATTAAATGCCTTAAAGTTGAATTGAATGAAAATTAAAATATTTTTTATTACAATAATGTGAAATGGTTTTAGTAACTAACAAGCATCAGGTGAAACCATACCTAACAAGCAAAAAAAGAATCAGAAAATCGTATTTTTTTATTTAATAAAGTCAAAATTTATTAACATCTAAAACAGCAATGGATAAACGAGGCTCATAGAGCTGTATGAGGCTCTTCGCTGAGTTAAGTGCGGCTCCCATTAAAGTTTACGAGAATGGGTGACACATTGACGATAGTTTTATTTGTTTCCCTAAACTACTCTGACATCATCAGATCGGTTTGAGCATTTTTTATCAAAATGAACATTGTGACTGTATTCGCCTGTACGTACATTGAACTTTAACGGTTGAAGAGTGACAGTAGGAATTCAATTTACTTTAATATAACACTATGACTCTATAGAATATTAAAAACCAGATTACGAATCTCTTAAGTATCATGTGTACCAACCAAGGTCTAGAATTTCACAAAATCGTGTAGAAGACTCATTCAACAAAAGACATGTTACTTTTTGGTTATCTCACAGTTAAGCAGGCAAAGAAACAACGAAAAACATGTATAAATAAATGTATGTTCCTTTGGTTTCATCTTTTATATTTCATATTACTTGCGTTCTCAGGTGAAATACTACACTTACATTCAAAATGCGAAATTAACAAAAATAAAACAATGTGTATTATTTTTGTTAAAATAATACATTGAATAACCGAAAGCATATATTACTAAAGACAATTAATAAGTTGAAAACCATAAGATTCGTCTTTTTTAATTTTAATATGCAAAAATTTCTCGATTAAATGCACTTCGGTATGAAGCTCAACATATGTCGGTTTTCGCATTCTCCAAAAAACAGAATCAAAAACGAAATCCATTAGTTGCAATATATACTGATCGCCTTTAGGTCTTCATGATCTCACACATTGTTTAGCCTTTGAAAACATATTTTCAATGGAATTTAAAAATGATGAATAAAGAGGAAGATTAAAATTGTCCTACACTCTCAACCTTACCAATAACCAACAATGATTTATAAAATGGAACTTTATCCATTACGAAAACCATTTTATCCCTATTAGTATCTGTTAATTTTAAAATAATGTTTTTTTTCAGAAACGTTAAAAATGTACCAGTTTATAGGCGCAGTTTTGTTTTTATAATAAAAAACAGACTTTTTATAGCACAAAATCATTTAAAAATTTCAAAGTAACGTACTTCAAATGAAAGTGTCGCTCTTCAAATATAAATCCCTGTACTTTTAACAGTGACTGTTATGTAAATAATGTTAATCACAAAACACACAAAAAAATTCGACAAACTATTTTAAAAAAACTGATACAAATTTCTAATAAAACCGAAACAAAAGAGACATTTAAACATCATAAATGAAGATAATGTATTGGGTTGATAACTAAGTAATTGCCGATTTGTTCAATGAAAATAAAGAGTTTTTTTTACTTGTAATTAACTTGAATCTATGATGTATTTTCCATTTTGTTCGATCACCTTTGGCCATCTCTCTGAAAAACTTGAAAATTCAACCCCCCTAGAAAGTATGATCCCTTTCGACCAAAAAATGAGTTAAGTGAGATGTTATGGCGTCATCATCATTGAAAGTTTCACCATGGACGGGATCGTCTAGGGATCGAAATAAGTGGTAATCCGATGACGCGAGGTCAAAACTATATGGTGGATGCAATATCAATTACCAAACCAATATCCATCGCTTTCCTTGACCGCTGCATTCAATTTGTCCATTTGCCGACAGTAGACCTCCGTATTAATGGTTTGGTTCTTTGGAAGCAGCTCAAAATACACCAGACCTCTCCAATCCCATAAAATAGACAGTAATATTTTCTTTTTATTGATATTTGCCTTTGAAGTGGTTTGTTATGACTTATTAGGCGTGCACCATGATCGTTTTCGATTGACATGGTTGTATGCTATCTACTTTTTGTCTCCAGTGATGATTCGTTTTAAAAAGGATCGAATTCATAGCGTTTAAGCAATGAATTGCAAGCCTTAATGTGCTTTCTCAGATGAACTTCTTTCAAAGCATACTGACCCAAATGTTCAGCTTTTTAACGAGACCTGCACGTTTTAAATGTGTTTCAATGTTCGCGATGAATTGTTATTCGAGCATAATTTGCATTTTAAATTACAACATAAGTCATTAAGAAACTTTTAAAATATCAAATTGTTTCAAATTTTAATATCAAATATTTATAAAAAGTAAATAATTTTTAACTTATTTTTAAATTGATTAAATAAATGTTTTTCTTTAAATAAGATCATTTTTAAAAATTAAATTAACTTTTAGATCAAATTATTAACGAAATTATAAAAGTAGAATTTATAAAAATAAAATCTGAACATCATTTAAAATGAAAATTTGTTCGAATAATTGTTTATTATCGAGACATTAGCTAAAGGTTATCAATTTAGAACGATGGCAAATTATGAGAGCTTGGCTGAGAATTTTCACAAAGACAATTCAAATTGTGATGAACATAAATGTGTGAAAACCTATATTGGTGTTCTTAATAATATTAAATTGATAAATTTTCATATTTAACTGAGAAATTTTCATATAGTTAGTGAATCAGGAAAAATTGACTAATTCGGGAATCCGGCAATTACAGAAATTTGGCATAACATATATAAATAGTTAATAAAACATTATAATAGTTGAATGTTATGTGGCAGAAAAAACAAAAAAACTTCGATAATATCAATCGAATATATAAAAGACACCTCGAGAGTCCCTTGATCCCACTGGCCCCATTGCAGAGACATTGCAGTCTCAACTTCGTTAAAGGATCCTTTGCTGTTGACAGTTCCTTTCGGGCTTTCATTCTCAATTCCATATCATCTTTTTCGCTGAATGCCATTTTCGTTTCCTTGATTAATGCCTCGACAAATCGAATTACAAAACGTTTGCTTTAATAAGATAAACAAATAACGATTCATTAAAACAAACTGAAATGTTTACATTTAATTATCATTATTTGAAATTATATTTTTTGCACTTTTAATTTTTTAAATGAATTTATATCTTTTAAAAATTAAAAGTAAAATTTTATATGAAAAAAAACAGTTGTTTTAGATGCGAAAATATTGCAGATGGAATATTAAATCTTAAATCTATAATAAAATAATATTTAGTGTTAATTTATATATTGAATTGATTTTATTTATCGAGGTTAATTAATTAATTGTTTTTTATCGAATCTTCACTTTATTTTACGTTAATAAATAAATTTTATTTTAAATTGAAAAATTAATTTCACTAAAAATTCAAATTAAATTAAGTTAACCCCCTCCTGGATGATTTTTTTATTTTAATAAAAAATATATATGATATAAGGAAAGAGAAATAGAGATACGTATTCTTTTATTTCTTAAAAAAATGACTTTTTCATATAGAATGTCCAAAAAACATTTTGGTTCATATATGGAGAGCTATGCAGTTAGGGTAATAAAATTATAAAAAATTATTTTGGATCATATATGATCCACTATGCGATATGGGGTTAATTTCTAATTAAAAAAATAGTCAGAAAATTTTTTTCAAAGTAAGATACTGAAAATATCTTGATTTATTCAGATTCTTGGCGTAATCGAGTTTAATTTCTTTTAATTTAAATAAAAATTCAATGAAGGAACAAATTACACTGTATTGCATTGTGTTTCCGAAATTAATCCAAAAGTCATTTTGAAGATTATAAATTCAGACATTTCAAGAGAAATTACAAAATACGATCAAGAAAACAACAAACAAAAATTAATTAAATAAGGATTTTGAAAAGCAAGTGAAAATAAATAAATTAATTTAAAAAATATTTAAATTAAAGTAATGTTAGAGTACATTAGAAAAAAATCTAATTGTTTCTGTTAGAAGACAAAAGGTCTGCACTAAAATATACTTAAATAAACTAAATCACAAACACACATACATCAGTTATATACAGAATAAATGAAGAGTCAAAGGTTAACTCTGCTCTCGAGCCTGTAATAGTTATATAATACAAATTTAGAATTGATAAAACGAAGTCCGGATGAAAATCTTCTTTTAATAACCAAAGTCATCCATTTAAAAATATATTTTACGACAATATATTTCGACGGATCTACCGTCATCTTCAGGTCACTAAT
>MQRK01198331.1:17819-32802 GCA_001938485.1 Girardia tigrina
TTGTATTTATATACAGGTGAATTGATTATTAATTAGTGACCTGAAGATGACGGTAGATCCGTCGAAATATATTGTCGTAAAATATATTTTTAAATGGATGACTTTGGTTATTAAATTTAGAATTATTTAAAATTTTTGATTGTGTAATATTTTATATAATTAATTTAAATTTAATTCTATAATATCTCACAGTTTAAATGAAAAAAAAATAATTAAAAAATAAATATTTATGTTGGGATCACAGCGGGCGCTGAGGTTGTTTGAAATCTTTGGGAGATTTAAAAAGAAAAAATTAAATATAAAAAAATAAAAATATATAATTAACTGATGAATTGATTCATCGATTGATAAATTAAATTAATCGATTTATCAATTGGTGGAAAAAAATAATTACCCTCAAAAGTTTGAAATTAGCGCTGGGTGTGAGGTCTCCTTTGTTTGTTTTTGCTTTGAACTACTGGATGGGGGGATCTCCCTTTTGTGTCATTGATTGTTTTTGTATTTAAAATATTTTGTTATGTTGGAAACTTCCATCGTAAAGATGTCGAGATTTTTGCTGTGATGGAGGTCTCTAGTCGTGTGGTTTTTTGTTTTACTGTTATTTTGTTAAAAAAATTTTACTATAAGAGAATAGTGTAATACATCAAATGAAGCTTTTGTATCTCTGAGTTTTTTTATTACAAATAATGTTACATATTTTTTACTTTTTTTCTTTTTCCTTCATATTAAGAGGATGGAGGATGGATTTCGAACTAATACTGGTGGCCACCGATCAGTTGACAGGTAACGATGGGTCAACGATAGGGCCGCAAAATGGAAGATAACGCTCCGTGCGAGCAATATCATTACGAGGTTCTTAGAGAGTGAGTACATAAATGACGATCAGTTGACGGACAATGGCAGGTGCTTATAGGGCATGCCGAGACTTTTGAAAATCCGGATTCGACAAGGAAGCTTCGATCACTTTGAGAATTTTGATTATCGTCAACAAAGAGGTTTTTGAGTTGTCATACCTCAATCATACTCAATCTTTCTTTCATATATAGTTTCATTTATTAAATTTTTATTTTCTTTGCTGACTGTGCAGATAATTATATTTATTTATATTAAAATCAGCATATAGTTATATAATTTATAATATATAATTATATATTTATAAATTTGTTTTGCAATATTTTTTTATTGTTAATATTTTTACGGTCAGAGATGTATATATTGTCAAAAATAATTATTATCAAATTGAAAATAAAAAAATCATTAATTGCAGTCGATTAACTATGCAATTAATTATCGCTAAAAGATAAAAAGTCGTATCTACCAAATCAACTGTAAATTCAACAAATCCAAACAATTCAAAGAATTTTAGATATTTCCTGATTCCTAAGCAACCAAAATCAGTCTAGTGGAATTAAATACGTTGGAAAATTTCAAATATCTCAACGATCGCTGATTAATCGCTGACCCATACCGCGAGTCAATCGACACAAAAAAATTTAAAAAAAATAAACGCGAATCAATCGCCGACTCATATCAAATCTCAGATCAAATTAATCATCAACCCATACCGCTAGTCGATCAACGGAAGAAATTACGTAAAGTTAACTTTATTCGTTGAATAATACCCCATAGGCTAACATTTCTTGTTCGGTGATATCCTTGACCTTCTTTTTTATTCCTTCTGCTTGTTAAATATATATATATATAGTGTAATTTAAATTATTTCTTTTTATTTATATAACTGTATATTATATTTTCATAAAAATAACTGCTTGTTACCACCAAAGGGAATATACTCTCTGACCTTGTATACACTCTCTGACCTCATCTACTGCACATTGTTAACCTCATTCAGCACTTAAAGCAGCGTGACATGACCTGTGATAATGTATCACACGTGGTGCATCATCTATGCAAGCCTGCAATTTGCTAATCATAGACGCCCAAGGTGTTGCTTCTAAATATTAACAGTCATAACATTGCTTTAATGCTTTCTTATATACAATCGACTGCTTAGTGTTTCTTAGTTTTCGTTATTTTTCAATAAATACCTAGAAAACTGAAATTTCAAGCTTGTCCCTAATAATTTGCCAGGTACTGTATGTTCAAGAATAGTTTTTGAAAACACAAGGATAACGTCTAGATAAACTAGAGCTTCTGTCCAGTTCATATCTCCTAGAACCTTAGACATCAATCTCTGAAATGCTGAATGGGCTGCAGCACTTCCGAAAGGCATACGATTGAAACAAAATTGTCGCTTTTGTGATGAAAAAGCCGTTTTAAGTTTTGATGCATCGTCCAGTTCAACCTGAAAATATGTCTTAGCGTCACTGGATTCATCACTCATTGATCACGCAACCGAATAAATAAGAATGGATTAAAAAAAATAAAATTTACCAACACAATTTCTTCGAATAAAATAAATCGAAAATCGATAATAATAAAATTGTATTTATTTACACTAAAGGTGTTTTCTTCCAGAATACAATTAGAATTCAAAATTTCAACAAAAATATTGTCATTATTTAAACTACATTAATTTTTGTAAGAATTAATTGTTGTTTTTTTAATTTAATTTATATCAAAATCTTCTGATGAACTTTTCTTGTTAACGATAAACTTGGACTTCTTAATTTTCTTTTTATAGTTTTATAAATATATTGATTTTAAGTAATAATTTAATTTTCAGGATATTTTGTAGTAATTAGTTAAATTTCTTTGCATCCTAATTTCTTATTAAATTCAAAATTCCTATTCTGTCAAATCAACTCTAACAATATGCATTAGCCAAGTCAATGGAGCTGAAATATCTGGATACGTTCAGGGAGTCAATCATTTCATCTATGTTTGGCATTTGGTATCCTTGTCTTTCTGTAACTTTATTCAGTGGTCTAAAGTCCAAGCATAATCTAATTTCTTGTTTATTCTTCTTCCATACATACACCATTGGTGTGTTCCACAGAGAGACGCATCTCTTTATAATATTGATTTTTTCTAAATTAGTTATAATCTCTTCAATTTTCGTCTCTAAATTTGCAGGTTGTTTCCGGGTTTTACCAAAATCGTTCTGTTCACCTTTAGTAATAATTGTATGTTTTAAAATGTTTGTACAACCTACATGCAATTTATGCGTCATAAAAACCTCAGTATATTTTTTATCGTTTCATACAATGGGGAATCTTTATGTATGTTTAAATTCTCCAAAACATTCTGACTCTTAACCAAACCAGGAACTACTTTACCTATCCATCCACTAATACTACAAATTTCGTTACATGTCTTATGGTAAAAAAAATCATAGGTTCCATCATCACTTTCATAAATTTGTCGCCAATATATTTTAAAACTATTCAAAAATTCCATACCACATATAATAGGTGGAGACAATTTATCAGCAAGAAAAAATCTAATTTTCTTTTTGACATTCCCTACCTCTATATTTAGAGTTACAGATCCTAGTATATTAAGAGGCATATTATTTGCCCAAACAAAACTTTCTTTCGTCTCAGACACTACTTCTAATCCTAATCTATGTACCACACTGTTAAACAGAACATTTATCCTAGCCCCGGTGCCCAGTAAACAGATAAAAAATTTGTCCCCATATTTGACTTGTAGTCGCAGTCTACCCCCCATCAAATCATAAAAAAATTTTAAATTTATCATCACTTACCATTCCATTAGTTAAATCGCTAACTCATTGATTGCCTTACTGTATACTATCGCCTCTTTTTCATAAAATTTTTCATCATTCAAAAAGCTCTTATTAATATATTTTATTACAAAATCATTATTTACATTATTATGTAATTTATTATTATGTACAAATGGGTCTAAAAATTTCCTAGCTTTTAAAACAAGGCTCCCATCACTTCTCGACTTTACGGAGCCGTCTCTTTTTGGTTTTGTTAATGGACTTCCTAGTCAATTCTATCATCCTCGATTGATTCTTCTGTCATTGCCGATATTTTTCGTCTGAAACTCGTAGAATTGTCTCTTTGTAAAAATGTTCTGCTGTTTTGGCACATTTTGAAACATTGGAATCGTAGATGGACTCTTTGTTTGCAGAACAAATCAAGTCAAACACAATCAAATATACGTATCCCGCATTCTATTGGATTTATTTAAATTATCCAAACCTACAATCAAATATAACTTGATGAATCGGAATTTATTCGTTACAAAACAATATTTTTTAGCGTATACCGCATACAATTTCGAATTACCCCTCCTTTTATCCGTCACTATTACAACTCCTATACATTTATTTGGTAATTCGCGGCATAATCAGGTAACAAAAGTCGCAGTTAACGTATATCTGCCAATTGGATTCTCCAAGTTCGTTCCTCCATTATTTGGACGAAATTTTCCTTTTGTTTGTGATTTCTGACAGTTCATACTTCTTTTTGTCTTTCTGATTTATTTGTTAATTATTTATTTTGTTTTTGTAAATTTATTATTTATTTTTTTATTTACTGAGGAATAGGTTGGCCATTCAATTTTGACGTGATATTTTGATCTATTGGGTTGGCCAAAAAGTCATTGCGTTTTTGAGTACGTCCTAATAAAAATCTTGAAAATATAAAACGATGTGATAAAATTTAAATTCAATTATATATTCTGAAACCTTAATTTTCAGACTATGTTTATACAAAATATTAATTGATTTTGTTATAATTTATTACTTTACCGTCAATTCGAAATGGAAAATCAAAATGAGCATATTCGTCATGTTTTGTTGCATTATTTTTGCAAAGGGAAAACCGCTGTGTAGGCTCATAAGAAGATATGTTTTGTATTTATACTTCGTTCTGAAAAATTTCATCTGAAAGATTCAACACGCTCCGGTCGACCAGTTGAAGTTGACGGCGACAAAATAACAGCACTGATCAAATCTAATCCACATATGACGACAAGAGAAGTTGCAGAGACTCTGGAAATATCAAAATCAAGTGTTGGAAGTCATTTAAAGAAACCTGGATTCGTCAGTAAACTCGATATGTGGTTACCACATGAACTGAAAGAAATTCCTTTGGTGAAACGTATAGACATTTGCGATTCCCTTTTGAAGGGAGAACAAAGTGATCCATTTTTGAAACACTTGATTACGGGTGATGAAAAATGGATTGTTTACAACAATGTGGAACGCCGACGATCATGGACAAAACGTGGTGAGTCTGCCAAAACGATCCCAAAAGAAGATTATGCTTTCCGTCTGGTGGGATTTTAAAGGAATTATGTTTTTTGAACTCCTTCCGAGGAATGAAACCATCAATTCAGACAGAATTTGTGGTTAACTGGAGAAATTGGCTCATTCAATTCAACAGGAACGTCCTGAATTAGCAAATCGAAAAGGAGTTGTAATTCAGCATGATAACGCAAGACCGCATACAAGTTTGACCACTCGCCAGAAACTCTTATCACTGGGTTGGGAGGTTTTGCCGCACCCACCGTATTCTCCAAACTTGGCCCCAGCGGATTTTCACTTATTTAGATCACTGCAGAATTCCTTAAACAGAAAAACATTCGCCAGTGATGATGACATCAAATCGTTCCTAGACGGCTTTTTTGATGACAAAGGCAAAGGTTTTTATGAATCAGGAATAATGAAGCTACCGGAAAGGTGGAAGAAAGTGATGGAAAATAATGGACAGTATATCGTGTAAAAATATTTGTGCATCAATGTCATTTTTTGATAATAAATATTTTAGTAAAAAACGCAATGACATTTTGGCCAACCCAATACCTATACCTAACAGTCATCCTACGTGAAAACGATCATCAGTCTAATAATATATACCGCCAGACAACATTACTAATTCAGACACTTCAAGTCTCAATCACGCGATTCAACAAGCAATCAAAACAAATTAAAGATTTATTTCCGTAAAGGTAATCAAAAACACATTTCGGTGAAAAACATTATATAATATGTTCACAGGAAGTTGTTAACACAAACATGATTTTGATTGACTATTTAATCGTCCTTTTTACTCTCGCTTCGACTTTCTAAACTCGCTATTTTTTTCTGAAAATGAATAAAATAAACCGTCAAGACCTTTGATTTTCATCTCATACTAAAATTACATTTTGAACCCATCGATACTCAAATTAATAAATAAAAATATATACATATTAAAATCTAATACGGGTTATTGAGTTCGTTATTAAAATCCAAAATCATAATTTGCAAACTTTCTTTCTAATACAACTTTCATTATTCAAACAAATTTATGAGGAACAATATTTCAGTTACATAAACCAGATTTCCAAATTCTAAATATAAATAATAATATCGATGTATATGTGACCGCAGCTGAGAAAAGGGACCAGCTGAGAAAGTCGCTGCACAGAAAGCCAAGAAATCGCCTGTAATAGTGGATTGGTCAAAAATGGGGCAAAAGTAGTTCTCTATCTATTTCAATAGGTCAATCCATGCCCCTGAATACGGTATGCATCATTTGTTGTTCTGACCTATTTATAGGCCTTAACTACCAACTGCACGGGACTGAGTGAAAAGGGATCACAAGTCGGCCATTGCGTTTTCGCTAATAAATCATCCCAATACTGAGGAAAATACTTTTTGTAATAAGGTATATCTGGCGGACTTGATGTTTAATTTCAGTGAAAATATTTAAAGTCAGGTAAATCATTATTCAGACTACTGTTGCTGCTGTGTAAAACGCATTGTGCAAAATACGGTTGGAGTAGCACTTACCTGTAGTCAAGCGTTCACAATGGTTAGCAAATGAAATATGTAGTGAATGTGCATTGTGTTTTATGTTTTGTTTGCAATGGCATCATTAGAAAAGAAATGGAGTGCTCGTGATGTTGTCAAATTATGGAATTACGACCTAGAAATTTCACCGTCAGATGTTTGTGATGCAATTTCCGACTACGACGAGTGTCCCAAAAGTTCGCGGACTGAGAGAATATGGCATGGTCACGTGTGTGCGTGACTGTAACGCGCGGTGTGTGTGCGATGATATGAGGGGGAACCAATCATTTGTAATTGAAGTGAACTCTCATTGGCTGCCCGTCGACAAGTCTGTCGACAATTGGCTGTCATACGAATGTATTATGTTGTCATTTTTCTCTCTTGTAGTTAGAATGGAAGAGGCAGTGAAATCTCAATGAGCAATCATCTATTTCCTCTGCAAATATTGTGCACCTTTTACACCACGTCTTTGGTGATGTCGCTATGGGAAGAACGGCTGTCTTTAAGTGGGTGCAACGATTCCAGGCAGGGCGTCAATCATTGGAGGATGATGAACGCAGTGAGCGACCAACACCGTCCGGATGTCAAGAAAATGTAAAAGTTATCGAGGAAGTCATTCTTGGTGATAGATGTCTCACTATCCGTGAGATAACAGCTATTACAGGCGTTTCTAAACGTCAGGTGGACCGCATCATATCAGAGGAGCTGCATATGAGGAAACTGCCTGCCAGGTGGGTGCCGCGCCTTCTCAACAACGACCAGAAGACTAATCGAAAGTCAGATTGTCAAGAACTGGTGCAACTGGTTCATGATCTCGGTGAGGCGTTCAGCTCACGGATTGTGACAGTGGACGAAACGTGACTGAAAACCTAGGAGCAGTCTCGTCAATGGTGCCGCCCAGGTGGCAAGAAGACTGTCCCTTCAGCCGGGAAGGTAATGGTTACAGTTTTATGGAACTGTGATGGGATAATTCACATTGATTACCTGCTAAAGGGGGTCACCATCAACAGCGCATACTACACGAACAAAGATCTGCGCAAAGCTCTAAAGAACAAACGGCGGGGAAAGTTGTCATCCATCCCATTATTGCAACAGGACAACGCACGTCCGCATGCAACGAAGTTGACTGTCAGTACCGTGCAACGATTGGGCTGGACACTTTTGCCTCCCCCCCATATTCAGCGGACCTCGCGCCGAGTGATTATCACCTTTTCTCGGCATTGAAGAAACCCCTTCGAGGACATCATTTCGCGAATTTGGATAAAATGAAAACAGCAGTCAGTGCGTGGATTGCGGAGACACCGCGTATTTTCTTCGATAATGGTATTAGGAAGTCGACACAGAGATGGGAAAAGTGTGTGAAACTGAATGGTGATTATATTGAAAAGTTCGATAGAGATTCTGATGATGATTGATCAATTATGTTAACTGGAATAAAGTTTTTGAATTTGTTGTTACTTATCAGTCCGCGAACTTTTGGGACACCCATCGTATTTTACAAGTGCACATTTTGAAGACAGTGATGAAGAACTTGATATTGATGACTGAGCGAGCTGCTGAGACTGTGGTAGAAGGGACAAGTTTGCCTTCTGATGATCAGTTGGAAGGTAACCAGCAGTCTGAATCAGCGCTGATCCAGAATTATAGCCACGATTTACAGCTCAAAGCAAATGTTGCGATGATGATGCAGTTATTGAAAAGTTTTTGACTGATGGCTGTGAGTGAAGTAGGAAGTGTCAAGACCAGTTTACTGCCGAAGAAATTATGACACACAGATTGCAGCTGCAAGAACTCGACTTCTACAACTCGGATCATATTAATGCTAAAAATGAAACAATTGTTTCACAGTTTGCAGCACTTTGTGATACCAATAGTTGCTCTACGCCATCCCACAAAGCATCAACAAGTCGCGTGAAAACAAGAAATACTCTTATATTTCACGGTCGCGAAATATGTCTTAAAACTTTTTTATTTGTTAATGACAATGGAATAAAGCGTTACAAATTGTTGAAACATCGATTTATCAGCACTGGAATTCAGCCTCATGCCCATGGAAACGTTGGAAAGACGGTGAAGCATGGACTTGTGTTGGCAGATTGCGAGCATATATTGATGTTTTTAAAGTAATTTTCTGAACAGTTGGGGTTGGTGTTGCCAGGAAGAGTTCCGGGTTTTCAGGCTGACAATCTTGTGCTGCTTCCATACAATCTAACAAAACGAGAATTACACAGGAAATACAGTGATGCTTGTGTTGCTGCAAAACAACGAGCTGTCGGTGATGACTCCTTCCTGCGAGTCTGGAAAGACGGACTCCCAAACACAGTCATTCAGCGACCAAGAACTGACCTGTGTTAAACCTGCAAGAGGAGCCTTACCAAAATGACCAGATATCGTGGCATGAGTGAAGAAGAAAAAACTGATCATCTTCATACGTCACTAGCACACTTGGACCGTGTGAAAATGGAGCGGCATTTTTACACTGACAGCATCATTGTGGCTCGTCAGGCAGTGTGTCAGATGCAGTCAACAACATTGGGGCCACATCTGTCATGTTTGGTGAATGTTCAGCTTCATATTTCGTTTGATTATGCTTAACAAGTGCATATTCCATTTGATCCACAGCAGCCGGGGGAAATATACTTTCTCGTTCCATTTAAAGTTGGCTTGTTCGACATTATGAGTGAAGGAGCTAGCAAGCAAGTGACATATTTAATACCAGAAAGTGTTGTTGCTGGTAAAGGTTCAAATGCAGTTATTAGTTATGTCGACCACTATTTCGACAACTTTTCTCTTGGTGAAACAAACATTGTTATTCACGCTGACAACTGTACAGGACAAAACAAAAACAATTTCTTGATAGCATATTTTATGTGACGAGTGCTGATCCGGTAAGCACAAGAGTGTAAAGTTTTGTTTTTTACTCGTTGGGCATACGAAGTTTAGCACTGATTGGGCATTTGGAATGATGAAGAGAAAGTTACGATACACGAAAGTCAACTCGCTAATAGAACTAAAGCAGTGCTTTGAAGCCAGCTCACCAGTGTCAGGTGTGAATATTGCATGTCTTACTGGCACAGAAGATGGCAAAGTGTGTGCCAGTAAGAGACGGGCAGAAATTCCTGACGATGAAGTTGACATAAAACAGCCGTCCAACTATTTTCAAAAGATTCTTGTGAACGATTATATAAATGTATCAGTTTCTGATATTAACCATTGGTTGAATTTTAATGAACATGTTACGATTACAGAGATCCTTTCCGAGAAAGACAAATATTTTGGACAATAATACAAGTGATGAAAAGGACATTGTCACTGAAGATGGGATAAACCTGGATTCAAAAGCTAATGTTATTCTCACAGTGCTTCTGCAGTTGTTGTAAAATCATGGACTTAGGCGATTAAATAGTTTGATACTTTTATAGTAATGCATTTGCAAAATTATAAATCGAGAAAGATTAGAAGAACAAAAGTAAGCTAACACTAATTTCTTTCTGGTGGATTCGAATTGACATTTTATCCATATGTACACTTAAATATACATATAAGAATTATTAGATTCTTCGGGAGTTAATGATTTAATGAATAAATCACTGTATTTTAAGGTTTTATTACTCTATTCTGTTGCACGGAAGAAGCAGGCCTACCTAACTCGTTATAATGAGGATCCAGTGTAGTAAAATATAAATAATTAATTAAAAAATATTTTAATGATAATATTCTTATTAAGAATTTCTTTTGAAAGATTTTCTAACACTTTCCAACTTTCTTATCTAATCGATATTATCTAATGACATTACTGACTGAGTGATGTCATCAAACAGTCTGTGTAACTGTTATAAATCAGATAAAATAACTGTGAATCAAATTAATTATTTTCGATAATTTTCTAAAAAATATTTTTTGTAAATTATGTCACACTAAAGAATGATTTTTTAACCCCTACCCCCTCAAAGTGTGACCTAATTTATGAACGGCCCCCGAAAACATTTCCTTATTACTCAGAATATTTTATCAAAAAAATAATTTACTACTTTAAATATTAAAAAAAACAATTTAAAGAATTCAAGACAGATGAATGAAGAAAAATCTCACGTCATGGAAATTATGTAATGAATTGAAAAAAATAAAATGTATCGAATTCATTAAACTAAAATTAAATAATATAAACAAATAATAATAATATAAATAAAAAAATAATATAAATTAAAAAAAGATATGATCGATTTGGATCGGTTTCAATTCAGTAAAAAGACCTTCATATTACCGCCTTTTTTCAATAACGTTTGCTGAGTTTCTCTGCGAAGGAACCGGTGTAATCGTTTTTAGTGAAAAATGGAACGTTTTTAACACTCTGAAAACACAGCTTTTCGAAATTTGGTGATTGAATTTTTCAGTCAACAGCGTAGTTATTTGTTTCAAAGTCAATAATGGATTTTCATTTACTTATTCAAACAAAAAAGTCTGCATTTAATCATTCATTTTTGACCTTGTATCGCCGCCTTGTGGTAGAGAAGAAATTCTTCCATTCACTTCGAAACACTTAATTATACTGTACACTGTAAACTTGATATTTGTGACTTCTGAAATTGCTTTTATACTTGTCGTTAATCCATGCAAACCTATAACTTTTTCTTTAAGATAATTGGAATTTTTTTGATGTTTGTCATGGATAAATTTTAAATATACGAATTTCATCGATTTTTTAATGAATTTTTTTATATATTCTATTTTTAAAAAATCCTTTCGAGAATTAATTTCAACAAATTATGAATTTGATCGAAAACCCCTATAATTAGAAATAAAATCAGGAAAATTTAAAACTATCACGACACATAAATTCATTTGATAACAAAGATTTTAATTTTAAGTCTAAATATTTCACTACCATTTATTGAGACTTTCTAATAATCGATAAAACGTGTCTTAAAGGTATTTCGTTCTTATGTACCTTCGGAAGTCCATATAATTTGGCTGGTTGAAAAACTATTGGATGATAACTTATTAGAAGATTATCACAAATATGACCCTGTTTATTAAGATTTGATAATAAAGAAGTAAGAAATTCATCATTTTTTACCGATGGTAATTTACCGTTTATACAATTTACTGCGGATAACCCACATCTCAATTTTCGATCATGAAGTTCCTTTCGAAAATTAAGTTCTTTCTATAACCCTCACCGTGTATAACCCGTAACTGGAATTATTTTTGCAGGTACCCTGTTTAGTATAAACTTCAAAAAATATTAATTCTTTTAAATTGTTTGAATGTGTGAATGTGCAAATGTATTGATGTTGTATGTTGATTTGAGTATGTTGAATTTAGAATGGTGATTCTCCCACAAAAGATGATGGCCGTTATATGGGACCAGCTAAAATTATAAAGCAAAGACACGAAATAAGTTATGAGATACAACTAGAGGATAACAGGATCTTGATCAGAAATGTAGAATGGCTAAAGCCATTTAAACCGAGGGGGATGTGAGGAATATTTTAAATTGTTTGAATGTGTAAATGTATGGATGTTGTATATTGATTTAAGTATGTTGAATTTAGAATGGTGATTCTCCCACCCAGATGGAAATTGGTATTTTTTTGTATTTACAGTGATTGACTATTCGAACATAATTAAAATAATCATTTGATAAGTTTAAAATTTTTAAGAAAAGAAAATCTTTTAATTAAATACAAATAAAATAAATAAAATTTAAATTAAATTCAGTTTCAATAATTTGATAACATTTTTATTATTTTGGGTTTTTATAAAGAAATGGTTAAAATTATTAATTTTAATCAATACTTTTAGAAATTAAATATTTTAAAAAGATTTAGAAAAATTGTTCGAATAATCATTGATTGAAAATAGAAATAACTAAACCAATTAGAGCGATGTCAAACAGTGAAAGATCTTCCGAGAGTTGTGATGACTCTAAATGTGATTGTAATAAAATTTCAAATAAGAATTGTCTCAATGTTCTTAACAAATAAATATTTAAAATATTAATTTTACCATTGTGAGGAATATTTTAAATTTGATATGTTGAAATTGGTTTGTTGAATTTTGTATGTTGAGTTTAGTATTTGGAAATGTGTTTCTCCCACCCAGATGGAAAATTGATATTTTGGATGTTCACGATAGATAATTATTCGAATAATTTACATTTTAAAGTACAGCATAAGATATTTAAAAACATTAAAAATATCAAATCGTTTCAAATTTTCATATTAAAATTTAAATAAAATAAATAGTTTTAACTAAGTTTTGAATTAAATAAATGTTCCGCCTTTCAATAAAATATTTTTTAAATAAAATTTATACTAAAACTACAAAATTTGAACTTTAAAAATAAAATCTGAAAATAATGAAAAAATTGTTCGAATAATTGTTTATTAACAAACATTAACAAAAAGTTATCAATTTAGAACGATGTCGAATGACGAGAGTTTTGCTGAGAGTTGTCCAAAAGACAATTCTGATTGTAATGAAAATAAAAGTTTGAAAACCCATGTTGGTGTTCTTAATAACCATATCAATATATCAAACCTCAAAGACTAAATTTTGTACCGTGTATAACCCGCAACCATAATTTTTTCGAAAAGTCGTCTCTTTCCATCGCATTAGCCGCGGGTTATACACAGTAAATTTGGGCAATTTTCATAAATGTTGGTCTTTTAGGAACATTTATTATTATCACATTAAGAGTCATCACAACTGTCAGAAGATCTTTCACCGTTTGTCATCGCTCTAATTGGTTTCGTTATTTCTATTTTTCATCATGATTATTCGAACAATTTTTCTAAATCTTTCTAAAATATTTAATTTTCAAAAATATTTATTAAAATGAATAATTGTATCTATTTCTTGATAGAAACCGTTAGAAATTTGTGGAGCGATTTGTTTAGTTAATTCCGTTAACGAATGAGACTCTCACCTGATAAATAGTACATTTGTGTTAAAAAGCAAATGGTGACTTCTTAGAGGAATAAATAGCGTTTAGGTAAATTGAAATGGAGCAATAACAGGTATGTGATGCCTTTAGAGGTCCTGTGCCATACGAGCGCTACAATGACAGTACAGTGAGTTTTATTCCTAGCTAGAAATGGCCGATGAATCCTGATGAATCACTGTCGTGTTAGGAATAGTGGTTTGAAATTATCCAACTTGAACGAGGAATTCCTAATAAGCGCAAGTCACTGATTACGTCCCTGTCCTTTGTACACACCGCCCATCGCTACTACCGATCGAATAAGAATATTTTAGCAAATTGTAAAAAATGAATTTAAATTTCATTGTTAAACTTCCCCCACACAAATATATTATAAAATCTGAGTTATAAACTCTGAGATCGCCTCAGAAAATCACATAATCAGCGGCCGTAAAAAGCAACTGATGAGAGAACGCATTACTCGCGACGTGCTCTGGATATTCAACGATCCGGCAGATTTGGTAAAATACAGGGAAAGTCTAAACGAAAGATGGCTTCTCGACAACGATGAGGAATTTAAACACCTGATCAAAGGAACCATATCTGAGCACGAGAAAGAGTATCCGAAAATGCTTCAGTCGCGAATCAAACTATTAGCTTGCACATTACTTTCTTGCTTTAAAGAATTTGCTGAGCAAGAGGAACTCACAAGACACAGAGAAGTTATGATTTATTGATACGGCCCATGGAGAACTGCCACAAAAGTTATAAAACTAATGGGCGGTTACAACGACATTAGTAGTACAAAGAGAAGAAACAGAAAGAGGTACTGGACCTTTGAACTTGAACGCGGAACACGATATGCCAGTGTCTGTCGGTGTAATTGATGAGGACTGTCCAAGAGTAATCCCTAGTGTGTTGCTGAGTTTTCTGCAGGATAATATATCGGATTAGGGAATGTTTCATTGCCCATTTCCCCGTCGCACTAACTGCGTCTATACAGTCAGAAGTCTCCAGAATCACGGAACGAAGGAACATAGGAAACCCGAAGCATGCCCGTGCATTGAAAGCTCGCACTCTTGCATCTGAAGCCGTGTGAGAGGATCAGAAAACTTTGTATTTGTCAAATTGTTTCTACCCGATACAGAGTCTATGATTCACTGTCCTGTGCGCCAATGCTGAGTATTATTTGTAATACACAGTTATCCGTAACAGTCGGGGGAGGCTTAATATTAGGTTGGTCGAAAAATAATGGCGGTTTTTGAGCTTTATACTTTGTTTATCTACTTTGATATGTATATAAGTTTAAATGCATTAGTGTTAGATATTATTTGAAATCTTAT
>MQRK01198334.1:13750-26611 GCA_001938485.1 Girardia tigrina
TCATCCACAATAGTTTCTTGAATCCAGGTGAAACAATCACAGCGGAGAGGTACTGTCATGAAATTGATGAAATGCATAAAAATTGAAAACCCTTTGTCCGGGATTGGTCAATCGAAAAATTCCCATCCTTCTTCATGATAACGCTAGACCTCATATTTCAAAAGTGACTCTTCAGAAGTTTAATGAGTTGGGCTTCTACTTTTTCAGGCATTTGTACAACTCCCTACGTGAAAAAATTTTCAAAAACCAAAATGATACTCAAAATGCCTTCCAAGAATTCGTCGCTTTGAGAACCGATGCATTTTATGCTGATGGAATAAAACAACTTGTTTCTCGTTGGCAAAAATGTATTGATGTCAACGGTTCATACTTTGATTAATAAACTTTTGTTTCTGTGAATTTGCACATCTTTGAAGTTTGTGTCCCAAAACCGCCATTATTTTCGACCAACCTAAAACATGATTGTGTCTCTCCTACTCAGATTGCTGATTAATATTTTAATTATTATTATCTGAAACTAATTTTATTTAATTTAATTTTGTTTAACAATTTTAAAAAAATAATTTGAAATTATTTCCTGTTCAAATTTCCAATAAATGGATTTTATTGATTTCGTGCGATTAAAATTTTAACAGGTAAATAATGAAAATAAATGAATATTTTTGAAAATATATAAATTCCATTTTAGTTAAATGCATAAAGTAGTTGGTTAATTATGTGGATTCCTGAATGATTTGATAGATTGACTTTAATAACAATCACGTCGATCTGTTTCCTAGTGGTCTTCTTCCCCAAGCTCGGAGAAAATGGTTTTTTAAATGCCACGCCGTTTCTCGGAGTCAATTATTATCCAAGGACAATGTTGATTTAATATCTTCGGATTTTCGATTTTAATATCTGTTTCATTGATTGATGCTTTTTTTTCAAATTATGAATGTAAATTTACATTGTCCAATTTAATTGTAACCTTATACTATCAATTCCAAATACGGATGCAGTTTGTCTAATTTTAATCAATACGATCACCCATTTGAAAAAGTTAACTCTGATATATTATTTGCAAAAAAGTAAATTCAAAAAATATTTTAACGTGTCTATTAATTTTTTGTTTCGAATTTATCCTTGCAGATTTTCGATTTGGCTTATGGCTTTGAATGGTTCGGTTTGTTATTTCGAGTTTTGGATTTGAGTTGTTGTAGGAATAACACAAGTTAATTTTTTTCATTTAAATACAGTTTGATTTTGGCAAACGAGGTTCTCTATAATTAAATTTTAAAAAAAGTTCAAAATCTTATTCATATTATTTAGAAGATTTTTATATAAAAAAATCAGTTTATTGAAAACCAGCTAAATTGTCCCCTAGTAAAATTGTCACCTTTTCTTATAAACGTTTCTTACAAGTAACACTGACATCTATTAAGAGAGCATTTCAAAAATGAACTGGTTTCAACATCATTGAAAATATCACTGAAATTTTATAATTTGATCAAATCATTATATGTTAGTTTTTAATCGCTTATTTTTGGTTAATCTACTGTACTTGTTTACTTGAAAGGCTCTAATACTCCTTTTAAAGTGTTTTTTAAATTTTCCACCAAAATTTAGAGGCTTTGTATTCAATGAGTCCAAGATATGGGGTGCCTCCAAAGAGTTCAGTGTTTAAGATAATTATAACCGGGTAGCTCTCATTGCGTGCTCAGCGGCGAGTAGTTGATGCTGCCTCAAACACGTCTAAAGGTTATTTAGAACTTAAAAAAAGGAGCTAAACCTGGATGTTTCTCTTATGATCATCTGGAGAATACGTAAACGCAATCCAATCATTAGATAAAAGATGAGACCTACTCTTTGTCTAAAGGATTGCCATAAAGCAAACAGACTTGATTTCTGTCGAGGTCGCGATTGAGCTAAAGTAAGTTTTTTCATGATTTTCAGGCTTTCACGCTAATACTTGCAGTCCTCTCATATTTTTATCTTGCTAGATGATATTTAGCGACGAAAAAAATTCAACTTGAACGGTCCTGATCGGGTGAATAGGTATTGGCGTGACATGCGTAAGGAACCCCAATTTTTTTCTCGCAGGAGTTTTGGTGGCGGCAGTATGATTGTATGGAGAGCCTTTTTGCAAAGATGGAACACTTTGATTGTCCTTTAATTCATCCAAAATAGATAGTGAAGAATATCAGCGAGTATTCAAAGAAAGCCCCCTTCCATTTATTTGACATTATCGACTATGGGGGATGATTTTCGAACAAGACAATCCAGCGTCCATTGAAGTAAAAGTAACAAAGCTTGGCTCTTGGAGAAAAACACTGCAGTGTTGGACTGACCAGCTTGTTCGCCGGACTTTAACTCCATGGAGAACCTATGGGGAATCTTAGTCCATTGGGTTTATGACTATGATCTCCAGTATCAGATAGTCACTGAATTGAAAGTAGAAATTCCTCATGCATGGAGTAAAATAAATGTATAGACTCTTTCCAATTTAGTTTATTCCATGCCAAATCGCATTTTGAAGTTATTTAGCCACAATGGTTGCCTTAGTTCCTATTGAAATTCAAAATAAAATCGTGTTTCAGTGTTATTATGAGAAGCAGTAATAATTATGTTAGGAGTAAAATTTACCAAAATAGATAAAAAGTCTCCCAGGTATGGAAAAAATAGTAATGTAAGAAAGACAATGCATTGCATTACATCGCATCATCGAGTCTTACGAACTTTCAGAGTGATTTAAATGTTCACTCTTAGCTATCAGAAAAATCGCAAAAAAATTCAAAGCGGTCATAATTATGTTAAGGACTGTAAATAAATGTAGGGTGTGAAATCAATTTGTTTCTTTCTAATTTTAAAATTTTCATTTTGGAAACCGGCTAATTGTAGCATGCATTGTCAAATACATTATAGAGACTTCACATTATTTTTGTAAGGGAATACATAAATGCAATCTTCATGAAAGTCGAATTAATATGCTTGAGAATAACAAATATTATAAAAAAGACAGATACTGAAAACATAAAAATTCTAAACCCAAATTTTACATACAATGGAGGCAGTTTTATTTGCATAATGAGAAAAAAAACATGAAATATAGAAAATAATTTATTTCAATAGTAAGTTTTACCTCCTTTAGCACGTAAAAGTTCTTTCACACGACGACACATGCTTTCAGGTATACCAGAAAAAAAGTTACGTATGGCAGAGGAGTAAAAACCATATTTCCTGATAT
Source organism: Girardia tigrina (assembly GCA_001938485.1). Classification (NCBI taxonomy): domain Eukaryota; kingdom Metazoa; phylum Platyhelminthes; order Tricladida; family Dugesiidae; genus Girardia; species Girardia tigrina. The sequence goes on from MQRK01198334.1 coordinate 16,974, forward strand.
GTTTCCCCCAATGCCTCCTTGATTCGTTTTCGAATCTTACGTTCAAATGCCATCATTCGATTTGTGAGTAATGGAACCCTCTTTGGTCGATAGACCAGTCATCCTGCATTCTGCAAATGCTTTCGAATTCGACGTGCTTGATAAATTAAATGCAGGCTCGCCAATTATTTCTTTCATTTCCACTGATGTCATTTTCGAATCCATCTTGCTGAGTATGATGAAGCGATTTGAAAGTCGCTCCCCAATAAGCTTATTTCTACCACACCGACCTTTGTTCTGATTTGCAATGCTCCCAGTCTGTTGAAGTTGTTTAAGCAAACTGGACTCTACTGCTTGGGAGTAGTCCACATTTGCAACAATTTCCACGAGTGTTTGGAATGTGGAGGTAGTCAAAGTTCGTATCTTGGAATTCTTAAAAAAAACTAAAAATAGAATTATAATGTCATTTTTGCACCCTTTACAATTTAATTGCTTGATTAATGTATACTGCAAGTAGACACATCAACTTCAATCATTTTTACCTGGAAAATTTATAATATATGGGTTTTCGAGATCATGCAATTAAAACCGCCCCGATTGTAGTATTGAGAGAGAATAACGTATGAAGTGTTTTATATTAGATCTTTAGATCTTAAAATGATGTTTTCAAAATGTACTTTACAAATTTGTAAAATTGTACAAAAACTTTATGAAAAAAATTTAAATTATACAATTATGACATGTCGATTTCAGAATCATTATATAGGTCTTTTCTTATAAAGAATCAGTTGTTCTAAAGATGAATGTTACACCGTCTAAATAAATAAACAGAAAAATAATTTTAATTCGCTTGTTAATTTTGATTATTAAGAAAATCATTTAAATTTAATTATTCCACTTTGAAATATATTTAATAATATAATATATAATATTTAATATTATGCATAAAAATATTTGTTTAGGAAAACTACAAAAAAAAGTTTTTACAAACGACGGACTCAGTAAATATTTGATTATTAAGAAAGATAAATAAAAAATATTGGGTAAACGATTTAAAAGAGAATACTGTTCTTTTTCCTTGACATTTTTTATTCAACAAGAAATTCTTCCAAAAATAAAAATAAATTATTAACCAAACAAGTTTTGTTAAATTATCTCTCTTATGACCCGTTTATCATTGGTAAAAAATAAATCAATCCTAAAACGTGTTTCTAAGAAAATATTCGACAAAAATTATTTTAATTTATTTAACTGAAAAATGCAGTAAAAATGCATCAATCAACAGTGATCAATTCCATTCTATATTTGTAAGGACGCTGAATTATTTCGTTTTTATCTTTAGTGATTATTAAACATCCCTAACGTAAAATAAATGAATAATTAATTTTGCAGAAAATTCTTTATTTTTACATCGATAAAACTCAGATAAAAAGAAAAATCAGTATTATTAACAGCATCACAATTTGAATGTAAACATTTATTTACAACACAAACAGATTCTTCACAACAATTTTCAGAGGTCATCTTTCTTTGATTGATATAGTTTTTGATTCAAGTATTCAAATCTAAAATAACAATGAATGGGAAAGATTTTAATATTAATTTTTAATTTCTTAAATTTTATTGGATGAAAAGGCATTACGTAATTTTAAAAATATATTAAATTTAATAAGTTAAAATCGTTTACTAAAAATATTATTAAAATTCATAATTATAAAACTTTAATTAATTAGTATTTAAAATTAATATCGTTAGATTCATATAATAAATCAATAAACATATCAATCCCATCTGAGTAGGAGAGTCACAAATCAAAACAGAATACAAACAAGAAACTTACAACATTCCAAATTATCCCTCACAAGTATCACATAAAAAGAAAAAAGTAAGTTGTGAGAAAGTAAACCATTTTATAAATATTTGCTATCTAAATCGAGTCCTTGTAACTGTCAAGATAGTTTATTAGGGCAGTGAATGTAAGAATCGATAATGAATCTGAGAATAGATGACAAGTAATGGTAACACATCTAATGCACCTGCATCTAATATATCAGCACGTTGAATTCGAAAGCATTTGCAGCATGCAGGACGACTCGTCTATAGACCAAAGAGGGTATCATTACTCACAAATCGAATGATGGCACAACGACTTCAGTGGGCAAAGCAACATGCGCACTGGACAGCAGACAAATAGAGCAAGGTAAATATTGTAATGTGTACAGTAATGACATGCTATTATTCCTATTACAAGGTACATCTTCTCTTGATCTGATTTCATTGCAGGTTTTCTTCACTGATAAGACAAGGATGGAAGCAGGTCGCCGCAGGAGCCAATTTGTTCGAAGAAGTACTGGAGAGCGGATTCGAAAAGTGTCATAAGCAAAGTCGGCAAGCATATCCTCCTCGAAGGATGATCTGAGTATGCATTTTCAGCAGAGGACCTGGACGTCTACACATGGTGAAATGGTCAGTGGTATCCCAACAATATTGTCAAGTCATTGACACATGTCTTCTCCTACAGGCAGAAATGTGGTACGGCACTGAGGAGTAGATTTTCCAACAAGACCACGACCCATGCCATGTAATAATGTTGTTAAATATTCGAGAGTAAATTTGTTTAAATAAGTGATAAAAAACAAAAGTTGAATTTTTGTGTTGTACTTCAATAAACTTTGTTGTTCTATTTCTGGTGAAACTACATGCCAAACCTGAAGAAAAACGTGATCAAACTTGGAGGACAATTGAGTAACCGACTTGGTTGTAAACCCGCTCCCATTGTAATATTTAATAAAGTACATTTAATAATATTTAGAAAAAATATGTTATTAATTATTATAAATAGGTGTATATATATATATATATATATATATATATGCATAAATTTATAAAGATATTATTAAGCCTCTAAACAGCCCAGACATAAATCCGATAGAGACAGCCTGGAACCCGTTGAAACGTGAGGTTCGAAAATGAAATGTTCCCAAAGAAGCATTGTGAGAAACATGTCAGGAAATATGGTTTTCCTCCTCTGCCATACGTAAATTTTGTTCTGGTCTACCTGAAAGCATGTGTCACCATGCGATAGAACTATTGCGTGTTAAGGGAGGTACAATTTAATATAGAAATAAATTATTCTCTATATTCCATGTCTTTTTTCTCATTATGCAATTAAAACTGCTCCCATTGTAATATTTAATAAAGTACATTTAATAATATTTAGAAAAAATATGTTATTAATTTTTATAAATAGGTATATATATATATACGCATATATTTATAGGGATACTATTATCCTCGTCAACTATTTCCCAATATCGAATATGACCGCTGAATTTAAGGTTTCTCGACAAAGTCGGAAAAAACTGAAGTGGACGCTTATATTGTTGTGATAAATGAACACGTTTGATATATTAAAACTATAAAAAATACAAATTCACTAATTATTGTTTTATATGTATTTTTTTTATCTTTTTAACTAATGAGTACGAGAAAAAATCTCGAAATATAACTCAATGTAATTTATTAAATAATTTTAAACGTGTAACAATAAAAAAACAATATGTCAGGACACACGATTTACAATAAAAAAATTGAAAGTCAATTAACATAAAAAATATATTACTTTGATATTGTTCTGATAACTGGAACTCTTTATAAATCGAAAATAATTAGTTATTAAAACTTGAAAAGAGATGGGTATCTTCTTATATTGGACAATTTCTGTTTAGAAATATATATTCTTTTCTTTCCTTTTTTCTCTTTCGTAAAAAAACAATTCTTCAAAACAATTCTAACAGCTAATAATCGGTAATAAAACGACAAATGCGGCAATCAACAATCATAATACCATCTCGATTCTTTTTAATTTTATTTTGTAAATTTATAAATTTGTGATCGATTAATCGATCGTATTATTAAATTAAATTTAAATTTCCTTAACTACTTAGAGTAGTTAAGGCTTTATTTAATATTAACATAATATAATTGCTAATTAATATAACATAATAATTAATATATTAATATAATAGTAATATGAATAATAATATAAATGAGCATATTTGTAATCTTATTTATATATTATATATATATATATATATATTAAGAACATTTAAACAAGTCTCGTTTGAATCTTTATTGCAATTACATTTAGACTCATTAAGACTCTCCTAAGGTATTTCATCGTTTGCCATCGTTCTAATTAGTTTTCTTCTTTCTGTTTTTAATCATGATTATTCGAACAATTTTTCTAAATTATTTTTTAAAATATTTAACCTCTAAAAAATATTAATTAAAAATAATAATTTTTACCATTTTTTAATAAATCCCAAAATAATAAAAATGACATCAAATTATTAAAAATGCATTTAATTTAAATTTTACTAAAAATTATTAATCTTAATTTTAATTCTGAAATTAAAGATATGAACTTATAAAATGATTATTTTAATTATGTTCGAATAGTCAATCACTTTAAATTTAATAAAAAATACCAATTTCCATCTGGGTGGAAGAATCACCATTCTAAATTCAACATATTTAAATCAACATACAGCATCCATACATTTACACATTCAAACAATTTAAAATATTCCTCACAATATACTTATTATTTTTTATTATTTTCTTATTATTTATGAGAAATCGGAGGCAGTTTAAATTTTGCCCGCAACAATGAAAAGTTATTTAACTTACGGACAACAATTATCTTAGATATTAATCAATGTCATAATTTACTATGCTCAGTGAGTGACTTGATAATAGTCCCGAATTTCTTTGCTGATTGGAATATCCTTTCGAATGGTTCCCGTTTCCACTTGCAATGATTATTGATGGATTACTGTTGGTTTTCTGGCAGCGTTTGGTAAACAAAATCTCCGGAGTAGTTGGAGCTAAAATTAAAATATTTTTACGTTTGAAATTTTTCGACAAATATTTTTTTTATCTAAATCTTACTATTATTATACAATAAAATACAAAAAAAAGAATTTATATTCATAACATGTTTCAAAAACAGTATCGAAGAAAATTTTATTGAAATGATATGCAAAAAAGAAAATAAAATAATTTATTTTAAACAAATACTTTAATACTTTTTTCAATTTTTTTCGGGTTCAATTTTGATATTATTTTTGGTTGTTTGATTTTATCTCGAACGGAACAGAAATACAAATGTTTATGGTTAGCTTACTATGCTCCAAAGCACGCTCCGTTAATGAGCAAGAGCTAAGGTTGTTTACTTGAATAAATGTGCGGCATTAACTGAATTGAAAACTAAGTATAATGACTTTAGAGAACTAATTCATAAATTGTATTTCAATTTATGAATTCTCTCTTCATAAATAAACTAAATTACAATGAAGAATATTAAAGGCAATAGTATATTAAATAAATAATAGAATTCAGAGGAAATAGAAGAATCTTATTATCGCGTAAAAGTAATTTCTGTTTGTGAAAGAAAATAATACAAAAATTAAAATGTTTTAACATTTCTTATTGAAAGTTAAGATTAGGAAAGAAAAGATGCAATCTTCTACCGAAATTCTTATAAATTTTTTTTAAAGATCCGTGGTGTGTTCAATGAGTACCTGGCCTTACTAAGAAAACGAATTACAAAAAGGGCCATTTTTATAACACAACAATCGCAACGTATTTAGCCATCCTTTTTCAACACTATGTCTATTTCGCTCTACACCCTTCCGTTCACAAATGATATACTCAGAAAAAGGATTTTTATAACATTTTGAGGGGCATGTGGAGAAAAATTCTATCCGGCAAACTTAAATTCGTCTTTGAATCCAAATTGTGCTCCTCTTATTTTGATGTCTGAAGACGTAAACTCATTCGGTGTCAAATCTCGGCTGTACGGCGGATGATCCACAAACAGTAGTCCAACACATTCAAATGTGGCTCTATAAATGTGGCCCTAGCTGTATGCACTAACACATTTTCGTGGAGAAACCATAAGTATGTGTTCTTCTGCTTCTGTCTATAATTTCTGACTGTTGTCATGAGTTCGCTGTAATAACAACGTTGATGGTGATGTCTTTATACGCGATATCCATGATAATAACATCTTTATGATCCCAGAAAATGGAAAGCATCATCACATCTTCACAAATGGCTTCTCTCCAGACATTTTCTACTCTGCAGACTCTCGCTTTATTTCAAGCAAATATATACTGAAAGGGGTTTCATTTTCCATAATTAAATTTGCCAGAAAAGTCATACCATGCTGGTCTCACAGGTGCAAGTTGTTCTGACTGCCCTCGAAGCAGTTTCGCATCATTTCACCAGTCAAGAAGCGGGGTACATCAACTGTGTAAAAATTTTCTTGTGGTAAACTTGATTTGTCTTAATCAAAAATGGATGTGTGAACCCTTTTAAACTCTCTGACCCAATATTTAACAAATGTCAGAGATGGGAGTCATGTAGATAAGTTGACTGCAAAAGATCGTAAATTTCACTACACGTCTTCTGAAACACAAAGAGCTTGATAATGCTGCGATATTCGAAGTCTTAAATTATCGTACAATAAAAATTTAATGTGTTTGATAAAATAAAACAAATTATTGGAACTAAAACATATTAATTTATTAATTCACACAAAAATAACTAAAATTTAGTATTCCATTTTTTACCTTAGGTCGGGTACTTATTGAACAAGGGATCAACTGTGCAAGCCAGGTAGACATAATTCTACGTAGTGTCCCTAGGAAACTAGAATGGGTTCGACTCTGTCTCTTTGTTAAAGTGTCTGATAAGCTAGCCGATATCTGCGCCGACAGAATATTGTAGTACCAGTGGGCATGTAGTCCACTTACAAGGCTCTAGCTTCCTAATCTATGTGTCATGGCTATGGGGAGTAGTTACCCTGCAGTCGAATAGTTGATGCATCACAATGATTCTTTTTTTTAATCTTCATGAGGGGTATTGTAAAACCGGTTCGGCGGTGGAGCTTAAGCATGTCAATCCCCAGTTGGGGGAGTGCTTTTTGAAATCATAAGCGTCTCAGGCCTCCTAAAAAGCTTGGGGCTTCATACCTTTATAGAATGCGAGGATCACTTATTGAAAACACCACGTATTTGGATATATTTTTCATATTTTCTTTTCTCGGTTTCTTGATATGGAAAAGATTACAATAATTGAATTCTTTTTTTGTCCTTATAAAATGTATAAAATTAAACAGTTGATACATGACGTTAATGATCGAGCTCGCTTTAATAATTTTTAGAAATATTACAAAAACTAACGATTACTAATAATTAATGTTTAATTTTTTGATTGATTTTTTATTAACCCTTAGTAGCCTGATTTACGAAAGTGATTTATTTTTAATATTACTGTGTTTGCTTGAGGGTCTAGATGAAGGGAAAAATATTATACAACAGTACAACTAAAGGTGAAGAAAATAGTAAAATACGTACAGCCAACCTATAAAAAAAAACTAATAGTAATGTGAACATTCGGTTTAAAAGATTGGTATCAAAATTGAAACTCTAGGTTATTAAGGGTTAAATTTTTTAAATTATTTAATTTATTCTGCTTTGGAATGATTAAAATTAGACAATTATAGAAACTTTATTATTAAATTAACTCAACTTGATTAAGGAGCCTTTGATGAATATGATAAAAGGTCAATAATAAAGAGTTAAAGTCATACTCGAAATCCAAAAATATAAGCCTCATTTATTATAGATTTTACAATTTTAAAAATCATTTCTGTTAAAGAATCCAGGAACATAATCGAAAAAAGTAATCTTTTTTCAACATAGGATGAAATATTTGGATAGTATAGTAAATTTATAATTTTAAAATTTTGTGTTAACAACACGACAATTACTAGGAGAGAGTTATTTGTGAAACACTGATGGTTAAGACTCTTGATCCAAAAATCTACTACTTCTCTTCTACTTTATTGAAAATAATCTAAGTTTTTATTGATAACCAAATGAATATGTAAACAATACCTTCATATATAATTATCAGTTCATCAGTATTGATCTAGTTACATCTGATGATGACGGTTGATTTATTTGATAAATATCTTATAATTGAGCATATTGTCAGTTTTATGATCATAATTTTTAAAATTAATTCATTATTAGTTGATTTTAATATTTCCATTTTTAAAGTTTTAAAACTGTTCTGCATAAGGTATTTGTTGATGCGAGTAGATTAAGTTATTTATTTATTCATTTAAGATATTATAAGAATAATAATGCGAATATGTTTTAAATTTTAATTAAAGATTTTAAGCTTTGATACGGTTTAACTTTGTCCATTATGAATGTTTATTAATGTGTTGTTGTGTCTTATTAATAATGATTCACAAAACTACCGCTCATAGTGTGAATCAAAGACCTTCTGTAAAACAAAAAACTCATTCTTTGAAATAAGATTCTATTTTTACAATGTAACCAATGACCTTACCCGATCGACTCGATTAAAATTGGACAAAGTAAAACCGTTTCAAATCTTAAAATGTTTAATTAAAATTTTTAAAACATTGTCCCATTATTATTCTTATAATGCCTTAAATTAAAGGAATAAATAAATAACTTAATAAGAAAGTAACTAACAAATATAATTGCTAATGATGAAAAAAGAATTTCCGAAACATATACACTAATCACATTTTAAAAAAATCTTTAACAAAGTTATTTTTCAAGAATACTAAAATATTTTCATACCTAAAATGTTCTTAAAAATCTAATTTTAATAAGAAATAATTTCGGATTTTAGAATAAGATTATTTTTTCCTAATGGTGTTTTATACTTAATTAATATAAATTACTAGAGATTTTAGCCACCAAGATCATAAAATAAATTTCAATAAATATCAAGTATCAATTTCTTAAAAAAAAGGTTTAACAAAATTATTTTTCAAAAATAATAAATTACCGTTTACAAAACTCAATATAATATTTTAGATATACAAATGATATAAAATATATCCAATTTAATAACAAAAAAAATTCATTATCATAGAGAAACGAAAATTTAATTATTCATATTAAAACAGCTTCATTTTGGTTCAATAATTAAATATTAATTTATAAAATTAAACCAGTTCTTGATGAATTGCAGGATGGGGGAATGACTCCTAAACTATTTGGGATGCTGCCAAAGAATCTCTGGATCTCATGACTCTCTGATTGATGGGAATCTTTGGATATTCGTATTTCTGAGACTTTGCTGCTAAAGTAAACTCACTATGAATTCATTAAGGAATTATATTCAAAATAGTTTATTGTATTTTCATTATTAAAATTTGAGTCTCAATTTAATGAAAAAAAGTAATTAAATTTCATTTAGATATGTGAAAAAATGAAAAACAAATTATTTGAAAAATTGTGTTGATTTTAAAATATTTTAAAAATAAATAATATTAAATATTTTATATTCATCAAATTTAGTAAACTAATTCAAGATAGAAAAATTAATCAGCAAATTTATAAATATAGAATAAAATACAACACGAAGAATTAAATATTTTCATTTATAGTACTACTTGTATATTAGTTATATGTGTTTGAAATATCTGAACATGAGAATTTTTCATTGTTCAGAATTTAAATTATTTTTATTGCATGCTATTATCATTATTTATATTTAAATTTGAATTCGAATCCTTCATCCCAAATCTCCACAAGACAAAT
>MQRK01198346.1:353-13097 GCA_001938485.1 Girardia tigrina
ACATTTGATTTGGTTAAAAGGAAAGGAGTATTCCCATATGACTATATAACATCATGGCGATCGCTTGATGAAACAACATTGCCAGTAAAAGAGGCATTTTACAACAAATTGAACGACACATCTCAACGTTGCTAGGGTGATCGCGACCGTTGCTAGGGTGATCGCGACCGTTGCCATGGTAACCGCGACCGTTGCCATGGTAATCGCGACCGTTGCTAGGGTGATCGCGACCGTTGCCATGGTAACCACGATAACAGGTACCGTTGCCATGGTTTCTTGGGGGGGGGTGTAGGCAGAATGCCCATTTTCTCCCTACTAATGCGGAGAACCATGACAATAGTTATTGAAAAAGATCTACTTATACATTATAAGTAGTTTATATTAATTTTTAATTGTGTTTTTTTTAATTTGTTTTAATTAAAACTTTGTTGGCAAAGTAAAGTTCTGTTTGAATAAAGAATGGATATGAAAAAATTATTTTTTTTTGATTTACTAGTTTTATAATTTTTTATTAACTTGACGATCTATAATCTTTCTTTTGCGATTAAATAGGTTGTCTTACTTAGTTTGTTATTCACTTATTAGCATTGTTGTTTAATTAAACGTATTATACTAATTGCATTTATTATGATTATATTTTTTGTGTACTTATAATGTTATATGTGATTAAGAAAGTTCAGTTAGAATAGTCTAATTTACCTTTCTTAACCTGATATTTATAAAAGTGGTTCTCTAGTTAACTTAGATTTATTTTTCTAGATAACTGTTTTTATAGTTATCTTCATAAGAGCATTCAATAAAATGTTTATTCTAAAATACCTTTCCAGGCAACACCAGTTAACTATATTTAAGTGGGTTCTACAAAGTTGAATTTACAAATTTTGAAAGCCATCAAGTACTGTGATAATTTTTCATAGAGTGTTTGAAACTTTTTTCTGAAGCAAAGAATAAATTATATTATAAATATTTTAAAATAAAAAAAAATTGAATAAAATATTTTTCTTAGTGGGGGAAATATGAAAGATTTTCCGATACTTTTACTATTATTTTACTAATATTTCGTTTCAACAATATTTTAATTGAATAAATTTTATTTTAAGATTATTTACATATAAGTCAAATCAGTATTTTTTTAGATTGTCCTGTACGACGAATTGTGGATATCTACAGCAATGTTACTTATTCTGATGTTTTCTTTTATATTCACTTTCAACGGAAGTATTTGTATTACTTATTCAATTTGGTCCTTCCTTGCGCATTAATATCTTTATTAGCGTCATTAGTCTTCATCATACCGGCAGATGCAGGAGAAAAAATATCTTTAGGTTATCATTTAATTGTTTTTTTATGTTTAATTGTATATATTGATTAATTTTTCTTCAACCTGTTTTTAGGTGTAACAATTTTATTGACGATGGTATTTTTCCTGTTTCTGATTGCTGACAAATTGCCGCGGACGTCCACAACAATCCCTATGATAAGTAATGCATTTTATGCTTTATAGATTTTTCTTAAAACATACATGATAAAAATAGTATATGGAATAAAATATTTTATAAAAGTAATTTGCGAATTTGAATAAAACTTTCATAAAATCAGTTAGCAAATCTTTCAAACCAAATGATACCTTAATCATCATATCATTAGGGGAAAATGGACATTGTGCATAAGGGACAAACCCTGGGGAAGTACTTTTAACCATGACAACTGTCGTGGTTACCATGGCAACGGTTCCTATTTCCTTAGAAAGGCTTCTGATTGGTCGATAGTACCATACCAATGGTTCAGATTTCCTTGGCAACGCTTCTGATTGGTTCCTGGTACCTTAGCAACGGTTCCCATAACTTTGTAACCATGAAAATCACCTTAACAACAAATCAAATCACGTTGACTACCATCGAAAACACCTTAACAACCATCGAAAACACATAAAAACCATCAAAATTACACAAAGTGCTAATCAATACTGCACTAGGCTGCACATGTGCTAATTGATATGCCTCAATAGAGCAAAGTGTGCTGCACATGTGGAAGTGTGCAAAAATCGATAAATTCAAAATTTCATAATTTTTTAAGTGCACATAATTTTGATTGGTCCATTGTATTTGGTGCACATTTTGATTCTCTATCCAACTGTGCAATTAGAATTTCCATATATTTATTTGTTTTTAATATAACAGAGTCTAAAGTTCAAAGTGGTTTAGAAACCCCATAGTGAAGCTGAATGCCCATTAGGTATATAGTGCCAAGAAAGCAGAATTTCGAAAATGTACTGATGCCTTTAGATAGAAACTCATAAGTAAATAGTTGGAATCTGATTTTAGATTTTCAAAAAAATGCACAGAAATCGATTATTGACATGTTATGTTTTTTAATGCAAATTGTTTTCGAATGCTCATAGGGTTTAGAGGTCCAAGGAAGCACAAAACCAAATTTCTGCTTGAAAACTCGGATATAAACTTATATATGAATAGTTAGATTTCATTTTAACATTATCCAAAAAGTGAGCAGATATCGATTTTTTGAATGTGTGCATTATGTGAGCAAATATTATATTATATATATTATATTATTATATTATCAATCATTATCTTATTAACCATTCAAAAAGTGACCGTAATCAAGTTGCTTTTATCATGCATCCATCATATCAATGATATCCTCAGTTGAACATTTTATACATAAAATATTATATATTATATATTTTATGTCATATATAATAAAAGTTGTGGTTTTCAAGGTTTTGAATGAAGACATGTATAGCATGTATGGCAACTTTCTATAATTCTTATTATAAAGTTTAATATTATTTTTTATTTTTATTGACGGTCATAGAATGCTGATTTTCTAATTGAATACATTAGTAAATTACATTTTATTGGAAATGCTTAGACTGGTGTCTCGTTCATGGTATTTTCACGTATCGAAATGCGGATATTTTGCGCTTATTTAGCTCTTATATATCAAATCAAGCATTTCAAAACGCCAAGGTTTGTTGGTGCAGTTACTTATCACGTTAGTAAAAAGGACAATCATTGAAGGTATGACACAATGATTTTTGCAATAAAATTCCCTGTATTATTTTGTTATTTGCTCATTTTCCTATTTTGACCTTATTGATAACTGATAGAAGAGCGAGCGCAGCGCGGTCTAGGAAACCTGTAGTCGTGGGACGATCTCGGGGTCAGGGGTATTAATTTAATTTTAGCTCATGCGTGGCCGACTCCACGACACTCGATCTTCATCGGCGCTCTCGGAGAAGTGACCCTTCGCCCAACTGTTTACTGCCCTACTTTGTCCGAAAATGGAAGTGTCTAGTAGAAATATCTGTCCAAATAATCTCGCTAGAATGGAATCAATCGAGCCAGGCTCTAAATCCACTGACACTGCTCATGGAATACAGTTTCCCCAGCGGCTTCATTACAGCAAACATTGATCCACTTCGATTGCAGATCGGAATCTCCGGGATACATGTCAGTTAGATCGATTCAATGTTCGTCCGACATCACGTCTAAAATTTTGATCCAATTTAAAAAGTTCAATTGATTTGCATCTTCAGTTTTTACAATTCCTATCCTGATAATCACCAATTCTCTGATACACATTGTGGTTGCGTCGTGATTGCCTTAGACCCTTTAGTTGAACCCAATATTATAATTAAATAAGAAAATTAAATAAATTAAATAAATTAACTAATTAAATAAAATAACATTAAAGTAAATAATTAAATAAAGCTAATTTAAATTAAAGTAAAAATTGAATTAATAAATAATTAAACACAATAAATTAATTACAAAAAATAAACAAGAATTGAATTTTTTAACTCGGCTGTTAAGTAAATAGGGTTTTTCAAGGTTGAATGGAAGAATTGTAATTATAAGAATAATTTGTGAATTGAAAATTTGTTTTAATGCATCAATATAATGCATTCTGTATACGTGACTATTGTCACAAAATTTCAAAAACAAATAAAAATTCTGCAATGCGTTATTGTTTTTTGATGATTAATAAATTCGTTGTTTAAAGAATTGCACCAAACGAAACTCTTTCAAGTTATAAATGATTAAAAATGTTTTTGTTGATAATTATTATATCATTTTCATAAAGGAAGTTTCAAATTTAAAAATCTTTTGTACAAATTCAAAAAAACTTTGGAGTTACACTGATAAATTAAGTAATTTAGAAACAGAATCTTTATTGGAAATATTTAATCAAAATATTTCTTGTAATCATAATTTTGAATTCAAAGTAGATTTAAATGATGATTTTATCAATCTATCAATAATGAAACACAAAATAGATTCGATTAAAATTATTATTGGAAATTTTAAACTGAGTATCAATTCGGACAAGGATAATTTTCAAAAAGTGTTTGATTCGATTTCTCGAAAAATATCAGAACTAAATGAGGAAAATGAACAAAATCTTTATTGAATTATTTGAAGAACAAAAATGAGAAATTAACGAAACATTATGAACATTTTTCCAAAACTACTGTGGCCGAGAACGACATCATTACATGTGCTCTTACTGATTCTTTGCATATGAAACGATTTTTCTTCAATGTTTAACAATTATTATTTCTGATTAATCAATCGATGAATTTTTGTCGTATATTGATAAAACTTGTAACATTTTTTGAAAAAAATATAAAGAATTTGTCGTGAGAAATTCCGAACATTCCGATTCGTTGATACGCGTCTTTAATAATTCGTTTGAGGATTATTCCGAAACCGAGAGTATCAATGGGAAAATTGTTCCCGGGAAATCGAAATTCAATGAATTTTCTTTTAATCAAATCAATTCTTTTCGACTAATTAATTCGATCCGATTAATTACTGTAGCAATTCTTGCAGTACGAGTGCGTTGAAGAAACAGATTATGACGAAGCACAGCGACGATTCATTAAACAATGTTCCCTTGACATATGGGACGGTTGAGACCTTTTTTTGAGAAAGAAGCTAAACTTCAATATTAAATCGAATAAACACAAAACGAAGAAATATATCTCATCTTCCTCTGAGATACAACACATTGGTACCTAAGATTAGGATGTCTCTCTCCCGGACGTGTATCACACATTCCTATAGTTCGGTGAACAGTAACTATAATAAGTTTATTTTATCAAATATTTATACTAAACATTTTGTATACTTAGGTGTAAATGGTTCTATAGCTCTTATATTGTGAACTGAGTCTTCATCCTCACAAATTCAACAGTCATCTGAATTTTATGTTTTTTTTGTGTAATTGTCTTTTTGGACTACAAAATAATGGTTTTCCATTTTATTCTGTGTAGTGTTACAGTGGAATGTTACAATCTGATCTTTAATGAAGACAATGCACCTCAAAAGTGCCATTTCAACATACTTTAGAGAATATATTGAAATACGTCTGCCAAGATTGTGGCAAGGGTTCTGTAAGTAGCGTTAATGTTACTTTCATTATTATCAGATTCAATACTCATAATTCAACACCAAAATTTTTATTAATGTCAATAATTCACATACTTAAACAAATTTCTTGTTAACTCAATTTTTATTTCCCAAAACATATTCTATTACATTTTTCTTTTGATTCAATTTTTTAAAATGTAATAAATTTTAAAACGTTAAATTAATAAAATAATTTTTGCATTAAAACTAAAAATTTTTATAAAATGTTATCTTAAAATTAATTATTTTATTTTAAAAATATTTATTAACTATATTAAAATAAACATATTTTTTATTTTTTAAATAAGTATTTAGATATAATGATTTTCATAATAAATCAACTATTATCTTGTATAGGATGAAATAATTTACATATTAGGTTGGTCGAAAAATAATGGCGATTTAGGGACACAAACTTCAAAGACGTGCAAATTCACAGAAACAAAAGTTTATTAATCAAAGTATGAATCGTTGGCATCAATACATTTTTGCCAATGAGAAACAAGTTGTTTTATTCCATCAGCATAAAATGCATCGGTTCACGAAGCGACGAATTCTTGGAAGACATTTTGAGCATCATTTTGGTTTTTGAAAATTTTTCACGTAGGAAGTTGTACAAATGCCTGAAAAAGTAGAAGTCCGTTGGCGAGAGGTCTGGTGAATATGGTGGATGAAGCAGGGTTTCGTAGCCCAACTCATTATGTTTTTGAAGAGTCACTTTGGAAATATGAGGTCTAGCGTTATCATGAAGAAGCATGGGACTTTTTCGATTGACCAATCCCGGACAAAAGGGTTTTCAATTTTGTATGCATTTCATCAATTTCATGACAGTACCTCTCCACTGTGATTGTTTCACCTGGATTGAAGAAACTATAGTGGATGATTCCAGCATCACACCATCAAACTGTCACCATAACCTTACGGGATGTTAGTTTCGGTTTTGGAAAGTGTTTCGGTACTTCATCTTTGCACCGTAAATATTCTAAAAAATAACAGCAATATGTTAATAATGGCTATAGGAATATACAGCTAGGCATAAGATTTCAAATAATATCTCACACTAATGCATTTAAACATATATATACATATCAAAGTAGATAAACAAAGTATAAAGCTCAAAAACCGCCATTATTTTTCGACCAACCTAATATGTACAAATTTTTGCGTCGATTTTTACTTGTAATGAACGGTAAACGAAAATAAATTCTCGCAATCTTAAGGTATGAATAATAAAATGCCCCGAGAGGAAAAGTATATTTCTAATTATAATTTTAAATTAATGCTGATTGTCTATGGCGATATCGACAAATCAATATGTGTTTATCAAATTTATTTGCCCTAAATAATTATTTGTTATGGCAGGTATCTATTTTACATGCATTATGCTAATGTGTTCTCTCTCGATGGTATTCACAGTAATCGTTCTCAATCTTCATTATCAGTCAATCGATACCAAACCGATTCCTGCTTTAGTAAACTTTAGTTACCTTACATTCGTTTCTTAAAAAATAATTCAGATTAAAAAAATAGTGAATAATTGGTTAGCTAAACTTCTATTTATGAAACAAAACAATAAAGTTACTTGTAAATATGATTTATCGAATGAAGGTAGTACCAGATATATTTATTTTTTAAAGACAATAAATATTCAGAGGCAAGAGATGAAATTGCCAAAAAAGATCGATATGTCAATTTGTCAAATATCGGACTGGAAAAAGCAATAAGAATTGACAATTTACAGCCAGGTAAATTATATTTTTATATTAATCGTTTATTGTATAACCATTTATTTTCTCTTTTCTCTGTTAGATTCGACGTTTTCAATCAAGACCATATTAAAATTTGAGTTCAATTTAAAAGTTGAAATTACTCAAAATATTTATTTTCAATAACAAATCTGTTTTCTAATAAAAATGATCTTAAAAATTTCAATAACCTTTTAAAATTTACGTTTTATATTTAAATTTTATAAAGTTACATTTAAAAGATTTTCCTTGTAAAAATTAAATTCTAAATTTCCAGAAATTATTATTTTATATTCCTTAATTTTAAAGATTTACACAGTAAAATTAAATTTAATAATTTATCTGCTTTACATTTTAAAGATTCGATTTTGTCTTCTTACTTTTTAAGGTTTGCATTTTAAATTTAAATATTTTAATATTAGGTTGATGCAAAAGAAATGTCGTTTTTTAACCGTCAACTTTAAATGAACATAACTTTCTTTAGAATTAAATTTACTTAGTCAAAATAAAAGCCATTAAATTGAACACACTGTTGTCAACGTGTAACAAGTTTTTGTATTCCAGCTTCATAAAATTCTGGAGTTCTGGAGGCGATGAAGTCGTCCAAGGCTGTTTCAGCATCTCCTTGGTTTCTGAAGCATTTTTCGCGAAGTAACTGGCTGAAATGTTTGTAAAGGTAATAGTCTGTAGGAGAATGGTCTGGTGAGTATGGTGGACGAGGCAAAGTTTCATATCCCAGTTCGTTTAACTTCAGTATGGTTTTTCTTGCAACATGTGGACGAGCATTGTCATGCAGAAGAATTAGCCCCTTTCTATTGAGTATTGCCGGCCTTTTTTTGTAGTTTTTAGTGCATTTTATCTTAATTTGCTGACAATACTTTTCCACTGTAATTGTTTCGCCTTATTTTAGGAAGCTTTAATGGATTAAACCGTGTGCGGACAACCAAACAGTTACCATGACTTTTTTTTGGTGTAATTTTGGCATCGGGAAAGACTTTGGAGCCTCATTGAAATCCAACCACTGAGCTGAACGTCGCCGGTTGTCGTAAAGGATCCATTTTTTATCGCACGTAACAATTCGATCCAGAAACGAGTTACTTTGATTACGCAAAAGCAGAGAAGAACACACGTTAAAACGACGATTGTTTTTGATTTTCGTTTAATTCGTGCAGCACCCACTTGTCCAGCTTTTTCACTTTCCCGATTTTCTTCAGATGACGAACAACTATTGATTGGTGAACATTGAGTTCTTGAGCGACTTCCCATGAATTTTTATGCGGGTCGGCACTGAATAACTTCTTCAAATGGTCGTCGTCAACTTGTGATGGTCGACTACAGTGTTCTTCATCTTCAAGGTTCTCGTTGCCACTTCGAAACTTAGAAAACCAACGTTTTACTGTTCGTAAATTATTGGTATGTTGTCCAAATACATTGCTAATATTCCAAGCTGTTTCTGTCGCTTTTCGATCTAGTTTGAAATCGTAGAATAAAATTGTTCTCATTTCCTTCTTTTCTAACATTTTAAAATAAAATAAATACACCTTGAATTAACAACAATAATGTCATACTTGGTATCAAAATATAAAGTTTAAGCTTTAAAGTAAATTTAAATATGAATCTATTTAATAATGATTTTCTAAATATTTCAAACAATGAATATTAAATACGTTAAAAACGACATTTCTTTTGCATCGACCTAATAAAAATGTTTAATAATAGTTTTACTCCTAAAATATTTTTACTAACTTATTTTATATTAATCACCATTTAAAATCTTCTGTACATAATGTTCTACTTTTGTTATTTAGCCATACGTTTAAATATTAAATTAATTCTAGACTTATATTATTTCATTTTTAAATTTTAGAGTTATTCTTTAATTTAACTTGAATTATGAAACATTTTTTTATTTTTACAACTTTTTAGACAGTATTTTTACTTATATAAATTCTTTTCAATAAAAATTTTCGATAACTTTTCAAAAATATAAATTTAATTAATTATTTAGAAAATATGTTTTACTTATAAAAATTCTTTTTAATATAAATCTAATTTTCAATATTTTAGATATGTTAAGAGAACTCACACATTTGACAGAACATTTATTGCATTCACATTTCTTATCATCTATATGATGATCAATAGCATTGCTTTCACTTAAGTCCATCACTCAATTTTTTATATTTCTAATTATAATCTGAACTAACTTGAAGAAAATTATTTTAATTAAAATATTTAATATAAATTTTATTGGCTAAAATAAAATACTTTGTATGATCATTTTAAACATTATTTTGATTTTAATTATTTAAAAATTTACGAAAATAAAATCAATAAAATTATTTAAAATTTACAATAATAGAAAATAAAAATTTGAATCTAAACTTAAATTATTTTCAGATTATAAGAATTAAAATATTAATCATCCATCTGATTAGGAGAGGCACAATCCCAAAACAACACACAACATTTAAACATGCAAACACTACACAAAAATATTAACACACCAAATATTCCCCAAAAATATTCAAAAATTTATGAATTCGCCAGATCCTAACGCAGTTTATCAATAATGCTGATTGATTTAAATTGAAATATAAACCATCATTTAATTTCCAGTTCTGAAGCATATCTTGACTTAATTCAGTGCTTTCAAAATGCTAACGTAGCAGCTAACCTTTTCATTTTCGAAATTTATTCGTTAATACTTGATTCATTCGATGTCTAAAATCGTTTATCTAATAGTTTATTAAAAATATCTACATTGCAACTCCACTGTTACTACAATATTCTGTCGCACATATATCGGCTAGCTTATCAGACAATAAACCTAGAGACGGAGTCGAACCCATTCTACTGTCCCAGGTACGCTACATGGAAGTATGTCTGCCCGTCTTATACATTTGATCCCTGATAATCATATTAATAGTTCTGTGTCGAGTTAAATAATACCCACACCAAGAAACAATAGGTAATTTCTGAATTATTCATTCCGTTTCTCATAATCTCTTATAAATTATAAATAAAAATTAAATTTTCGTTTTATAAATAATAAAGATAGAATTATGGAAAAATTCGACGAAATCAAAAATGACAAATTAAATTGAATCAGCAATCATGCAACGAGAAACGACCCTGTAAAAACTTGATTCCTGAATCAGACACCAAATTAAATAATCTTTCAATGCAGAATCCGGAACCGCAAGATCACTCAATTTCTGATGAAACCTCTGACTCGATGATTTCCATCCTTTATTCTAATATTTAAAGCATATTTGATTGTTCAAAACTGTTTTTTTCACGATTTCATTTGTATTATAATAAAATAGACTCGAAAAGAAAATCTCGACTTTGATTTTTATCTTTCTTTTTGTATAAAGCGGATTGAAACTTTTTTCTTTTATCTAAATATATTTCTTTTGGTGTTTGAAATTTTCATATTCAATAACAATCTTTGTACTATTTTTTGATCTTGACTAGCTGCTGCATGTATCTACTGAACTGATTTATTATTACCTGTTAATATTGACATCCATAAATGCTGCTTTTTTAAGCTCATAAATATTTTCTGGAAAGTTTCATATGGTGATGAATTATATGGTTTTCTTTATTTTCTGTACTCAGTGTCTTCTTTTTTAGACAATTTCTTTTTTCACATTAAGTAATCATCCCAAAGATACTTAAAAAACTTTTTACTACCGACATGACACAAAATTTGTGTATTTTTTAAATAAAATGTGTTTGTTTAGTTATATTAATTTTAGTATTCCTTTTCTAATTCTACATTTTCTGATATCCTGAATTATCCTTTTTTAAAATATTTGCCTGATTTTAAAACCATCTGATTTCTTTCTCAATGCCAGTTTTTTCTTTTTGACTTTTTCCTTCTTGGCTACTTCATACATTGACACTTACTGACCAATTTGCACGAATGTCATAACATCACATCAACATTTAAATGTTTCTCACCCTTTCGATATTTTATTTTCATATGGATAGTACTCACAAAATTTATATGTTTTAAATTGAAGTGCGACAATTCTTTGTCTGTTAATTGTGATCTTTTCGAAACAAAAATCTGTTCCGATACACAAATGTTTAAAAACTGTGTGAAATAAAAAAGTACCAGTAGTTCTTTCCTTGGCTTAGTTCAATTTTATATATTTCCTGTAATTTTTTGTATCAAAACTTGTACCCGTATGTTAAGTAAAATCAGGATATGATGAATCGGAATTTTATCATTCTTTCGTTTAGTTTTTAAAAAAACCTATCACATTTTAAAGTACATGTGAGGGAAAATTTTGAATGTTGTGAGTTTGTTGTTTGTATGCTGTTTAGATTTGTGACTCTCCTACTCAGATGGGATTGATATGTTATTGATTGATTATTTGAATCTAATGATATTAATTTTAAGTACTAATTAATTGAAGTTTTATAATTATGAATTTAAATAATATTTTTAGTAAACAATTTTAACTTATTAAATTTAATATATTTTAAAAATTAATGTTCATTTAAAAAATTATGTAATGCCTTTTTATCCAATAAAATTTAATTGTTCTTTAATATATGTTTTTAATTTGTATAAAACCAAAAGTATCCCGTATGGGAGAAAATGATTTTAATTAATTTAAAAATTATCGTTCGTTTTGGAGATTCACAGTTTTTACTGTAATCTGTTAACTCGCATGAAATATTGATTTGTGTTTTTGTTCTGTCATCAAAGAATTGAATTATTATGATTTTTGACGTGTTAATTTTTGTTATTTGAAAATAAATTTGCATAAAAGAATTTGTGTTCATTATTTATATATTTATGTTGGAAGTCCTTACTGATTAATTGGAGTCAGATTAACGATTAAAGATTTGTCTTTTAAAAAGTAATATTTAAATTTAAAGATTGTAATACCCAACAGTAGCTTTAAAAGATTATTTTACGGAGCTCGAGGAAAAGCATTTTAATTGAAAGATAGAATTATTAGAAAAACGTTGGAATACATGTATGAATGTTTTGGGAGATTATATTGAACAATAAATATATCTTTTCAAATTTAACTTTTGTTTTTCATTGTTAGGCTAAGAACTTTTCGGAAATTCCACGTAAATATATATATGATATAGGTGTAGTGATCCTACATTTACATTTATTTATATATTAAATGTATATATATAGAGAATTATTAATTATTGATGAAATAAAAAATTAATCAATAAAAATGAATTGGAGTTTCGTTGGTGACATGCGAAGATGAGAAACAACATCCGAATCGCCACCGATAAATCTCATCTGAAAACGTCATTTAATTCCATTTCAGCGAAGGATAACTTTGTGAAATTTCAACATCGTAAAAACGTCAAAGGATCGGCATCCGCGAACGATTTGCTAATGAAACGATTGTCGAAAAATGTTATCGTTTATCGACCGACCAATTGGTTCGAAAACCGGTCGAAATGCGATCTTTCGACGCGTCCTTCAGTCGTGTTTAAGTCTACACAATTTACCGAATGAATCGGTCACGTGTTAGCCATTTGTTACGTGTTCGAACTCGATATCGACGACGCGA
>MQRK01198362.1:7998-21210 GCA_001938485.1 Girardia tigrina
TTGTTGTTCTTCAGCACTGGTCTAATCGTTCTCAGCTTGATTGTTCCTTTCTTGATCCTGGTTTTGATATCTGTACCTGAGCCACCTCTGCTCTCGATTATTGAGACCAGGTAGCAGAAGTCGTCCATCCACTCGATCCCGGCATTCAGCTCATCTCTTGCCGTGATATATCTGGCTCCATTGAGATTGAGTATCTTCGTCTTCCCAGTGTTTATTTTGAGTCCCATTCTTTTAAACGCAGTGTTCAGACATGTTAAGTTCTTCTCGATGTTCCCGTAGTCTTCGTCCAGCAGGCACAAGTCATCTGCATACGCCAATCTATTCACAAGTAGTTCTACTCCATTGTGAAGCACTTTCACTCCTCCTGATAGCCCATCCTTGGACCCAGCCGGTACCGGTCGGAATACCGTTAAATAACGGTCTCTCGTCCAAATCACCTCGGCTTCCCGAACCGCGTTCCCGTCTCTGTGAACGCCGATATCGCTCTGTTCTTCGACACGCGGCCCAAGTGTGTGGTCAGTGAGGTTGTGGGGATTCGCTAAAATTGTGTGAGGCGATGACGCATGTGATCTGACCGACTGAGGCCGCTTCCGCACAGTGTGGTTCGAATAGTTTATTCATTATAACTTCAAAAAGACAAAAAATAACGATTTAAAACATATTTCACCGAAAACTACGATTTGAATTTTTAACATATTTTTTTAATTAGTTCGATAAAACGTATTGTTTTTATAATTTTCACGAGCCCCACAAATTTTTTATAATTACTATTTTTTACTGTTCAAGCATAAATTATCAAATAATCAATGTTAAATAAACATATTTGAGCAGAAACAAATTAGGGACTCAACAGGTTACCAAATTTTTACTTTAGTTTTCGTAATCTTTTAAATACGCATATCGTCCATTCGACGATAAAATGCAAATTTCTTGATTAGCAGTGTGATAAGTGATTAGCAATAAGTGATTTTACTAGATTCTGTATCATGGTAGTCGCTTATAAACGACTCACTTGGCTTATTTATCAATTATATTTTAGTGTTTTATACCCATTGCTATTTATTTTATTTACAAGTCTGTAAATGAAAAAAAAGTATTTCGTAGTTAAAGGGTTATAGGATGAGAAAATTGAAGTCTTGATAAAAATGATGAATTGTTCAAATGAACAAAGAACATTTAAATTCAAATGATTCTATTTTTTGTTTAATTATTTTTCTTTAAATTTTTATTTAATTATTTTAATTTTTTTAATCCTTTTTATTTAATTTTTTTAATCTATTTTCTTATTTATTAATTATAACATATCCATTTTATATAAAAAAAGCGAAGCAACCGGCTAAATAAACTTTTCAGAGATTTTCATTCTAAAGATCTTCGATTTAATGTCGATTTAAAATTTGTCTTGAGAGGAGGATTGGTAAGGAATATAAATAATGATAATACAAATATAATAATTATTTTAATTAAAATCTACTAATTCTGAAAATCCCGAATGTATGAGTTACATTCAGTTTGAGAATTTTTTGCTCTGGTAGATAACGGTTAAACCTTCGAGATTAATTAACAAAAAAATAATTGGCTCTATAGTTTATTATTATTATTATTATTTATATGGAAATTAATTCTAAGTAATGACTGGTAATAGTTTAGAGTAAAAATGAATGAGTATTCATCCCATTATATTCCCCTCATTGCTCATTTTCATGAATGGTTAACAGGAGCAGGTCTTATTTTTTGTCGAACTCGAGAAATTGATGTCGCAACCGCATTTTCTACTCATGCTACCCTTTTGGGACGATATTTGTCCGCAAGTTCTGTGGATTTATATAATAATTTGACGAAATTTGAAATCGATAAGGTTAGACAATTTTTCTTAATTTACTTTTTGATTATTTTAAGGTTTTATAATTTTCTTTATTATTTACTTAAATAAATGAACAATGAAATTTATTTGTTCTTAAAATCCAATAAAAGATAAATTCATTATTTTAATAATTGCGTCATTGATAATTTTTAAAATAAAAACTTCATTAGTTTCTATGTTGTAACTATATTTGAAACGTTGCATAACCGTGACAGAAGAAGAACAATACTAACGCCAGATATTATAAACGCTATTGAAAATATAGTTACATTTTACCCTCAATTTACACTAAATGAAATCCAAAGAGCTCTTATAAATAAAACTCAAAATAGGTAAGTTGTTGCAATATCAACTAAAAACAGGTACCTATATGAACTTAAAATCACGATGAAATATACGCCTCCTGAACTAGAACGAGTTAATATGACATGCAAAATTAAATTAAGCAAAGAGTATTCATTATGGTTCAAGAACTATTTTGGAAATAATCTTTCGAAAGACGTTTATATTGATGGGATCGGTTTTAATTCATCTCAAAAGATCAAATGGAAGGTCTCGACAAGGAATAAGGGCAATAGAAAGAATGCCAGTTGTTATAGTCCGCTCAGTATCTTTAATAGCTGGTCTTACATTTGATTGAATGGGAGTCCCATTATGGGACATAGTAACAAAAACTACTCATTCCATAGTAAATGGTAATATATTGATGAGCTTTGTAAGTATTTAGGAAATGTGAGCAATGTTGAAAAATACTTGCTTAATTTATGATAATACACATATTCACAAGCGAAATGATATTCATAGAATAAACATCGCAATATGGTTTTGAATTTATATTTTTTTCTCCTCATTTTTATATGCTAAACCCTATTGAAAATTCATTTTCTACAATACAAGATGGCATTCGATCTAAACTAAGGCAAGGAGCAACTGGTATATTGTCTGAACTAATTATGGAAGAAACAGCAAGCATTACTTCTAATGATTCTTGAGACTATTTCTTTCCTTTTGGATTTTGGTACACAATTTTAATATTTTACTGTCCGATTTTGTTTCATGACTTCTGTGTTCCTCATTTGGTGTTCTTCGTGACAGGAAGTTGAAAGAATTTGGACGAGGATAAACATTAACTTAATAATTAATAAACATCAGAAATAATAGTTGTTTAAATACAGTTGCACAAAATGTGTTTTTTTAAATAACTAAATTTAATTACTTTTGACATTTTTAATAATTTTCAATTTTGTTATAATTCTTTATGCTTCAAATTAAATCATGCCTGAAGATTTGCAAGATGAGGAAATACGTGAGGTGCCCAAAATGTATGTGCAAAATGTATGAAGAAAGTATTATTTTGTCACGAAATTGAATTTTTATTGTAGTTATTTTATTTTAGGTGTGATTTGTATAGTTTGTTTAAAAATATAGTTATAGTTTATATTCACATTTACGAGGTTTTGAAATTTGGAACAAGTATTGAATGATCTAGTGGAATGTCACTGCATTATGAAGTTTCTGGTATTAAATAATGTTCCCAATGACAAAATGTTTTTTCAGATAGAAGCAGATATATGGAAAGAACACCACATCAAATAAAGCAAGGTACAATGGTATAGCACTGTTTAAACATGGAAGTTTTTGATGACCAAAGAACTGGATGTCTATGAGAAATTTCAGACAAAATTAAAGAATTTACTACAAGATAACTGTCGAATTCTAAATTAGACACTTTGTGAGGCAGTGAATGTGAGCTAGGAACCATACAAGAAATATTGCATGAATTGGGGGTAAGTAAGCTATTGTACAGATTTGTACTCCGATTTTGTTCAACAATTATGTGTGTGAACCGAGTGGAGTGTTCTCAGGGAAACTTCCTTTTTTATCAAGAACCTGGTGAGGGCTTCCTATTTAATATAATTACACAAGATAAAGCTCCTTTCAGTATGTATCCTACAGAGTCCAAAAGCGAGTAAAGTGAGCAAAATTTCCAGCAAAATCAAGTTCCAAGAAGAGGAGATGTGGAAACTCCCACAGAAAATGTGTGATGCTAAATATTTTTTGGGATTCTTGGGGTGATTTTCTTATCGATATGGCTGTAAAAAGCATCAGGCTCAACTTTGCATCATCCACTGTGTGTAAATTCCGATATGTTCGACGAAAAGAACAGGATATTCCCATATACTTTCACTAGTTCTTAGGAAACGTAGATTTAATCTAGTGAACCCTGTTTTCAATCTAGTTCTTGCCCCAGTAATTATAATTTCTTCAAGTATATGAAAAGATATATGTAAGTATATATAGCAATAAGCAATTTTAGAAGATTCTCTTTTGAATCAATATTTCTCACAAATTAATTTTATTTACATCGATGTTCCTGAGTTAAACGATAAAAGACGTTAGACTGAGGATTTAAATTATTTTTATGTAATTACATTTTCCCTTCTTATTACTATAAATGTCAAGCGTTCGTCTAATACTAATTTATAAAGGTAGTTTTAAATGTAAAGGCCATTTTGTGGTGAAAGTCAAAGAACTTTTCGAAAACCATGTAATTTAACTAGCATTTTAGGAGCATTTTAAACTATTTTAGTTGTAAAAGTCATTTTCCATTAAAGCCATATACCCTTAATCCATTTAGGTCTTTACATTGTAAAAATTAGAAGCGTCTCAGCTGTCGCCCTAAAAATTTTTTTATAAATTTCCATGCCTCGCTCCGTACAACTCTAAGTCGCTAGGAATGAGTGACAATATTTTTCGATAAATTTTATTTAAATTTAAGTTTGGGAATTTTTTGATCGGTTTTTTCAAAATATTTTTTAAGATTTTCTTAATTTTCTATTAATTTTTTTATCGAAAAGATTTTCTTTCTTTAAAAAATATATAAAGCGAACATTTTTGACTTTAAAACTTTTGGATTTGACTTTTACATTCTCTCAATTGAATTATTCGAATGCTTTATAAAAATTTTTTTGGTCGATTTTTGCATGGAAATGCCATGAGATGTTAATGCGAATATTTATTTTTCAATTCCAAAATCATAAATTTTCCAGAAATAATTTTAAAGTGTAGTGAATTGCAATTACAAAACCTTAATTCAAAATCGAATCTACTATTAGAAATAACTAGTTTAGTAAAGCAAAAATAGAATCAGCAACTGAAATTTAAAAATACTCAAGATAATCATAAATTTAATGTCGGATTTCGATTTTGAATTACAAATGCTAAAATGAATTATAATTTACGAATTAAAAAGAAACTGTGATAAAATTCATTAATTGCAAAAATTTAACAATAATTAATTAAAATCGAAAAGAATTAAAAATATAACTTTGTTTAAAAAAGAAGAATTTTAACACATTGAATGCTGAGTACGAGATATCTCGTACTTCAATATTCATTAGTTAGACGCTAAGTACGAGATATCTCGTACGCGCATGAGATATGCCTGCCGCGCGGCAGTAAACTTTTTTGTCCCACGCGTAGCGCGCGTAGCAGACGTTCGGTGCATGATGTCAACAGCAGTCAATGTGTTAAAGTTTGGTTTATTAAATGGCAATTGATGAAAGACTAAAAGCGTGGTTTTGCAATGATTATGAAATTGTCAATCCGATTCTCTGTGTTAAAAATGAAACTTCTCATCGATTTATTTGAATCTATACTTTCGAAATTGATATGTCAGTAAATTTTGTTGGATTAAAAGTCACTTAAGGGATTTTTGGGCAAGATGGTCGCCCGTTGTGTTTTCGTCGAGAGCCATCTCAATCCAGTAAGCTTTTATGCGACAGTTATAGCTCTTGTCTCCATTCTCGACAGGACCGATCGATTGAAAAGCGTACGGATCATCCCGCTCACGTGTTCCAATACCTGCAGCAGCTGCGCGATTCTTTAGTCTCTAAGAGCCTCCACATACCTATCACTTAATCAGGATCCCTTATACTCACTAAAATAAATTGTCAACTGTTGATTAAAACGGCGTCTTTAGAGCATATTAAACTGGTAACCCTCCCGGTTACCAAATAAGCTTCCAATTTGAACGAATAATTTTTGATTTACCTATGTCGATTAACTGAAATTGTGTTCAAATGGCTTTTTATCTTCAAAGATACCAACAATTTTTAGGAATAGTTGAGGACAGGTTTCACAATGCTAAAATCCGATCTAATAAAAAATCATTTAACAAATTTTCAAGTTTAGAAGGTCTAATTACTGCCAAACGAAAATGCGATAAAACAGAATCTAATAGTCTTTTTATAATTTTTAGATATTGTACGTTTATACTCATGAATTGTTTTAAATATTTTATACAGTTTTCTTTATGTAGTTCTTACCAAAGAAACATTTTGTAGGAAGCAGGAGAAAGACAAATATATCATAGATATTGTCTCGAGAGAGCTGCGACCCATTGTTGCCACTCATTTACATGTGTTAGTAAAGTAACTGGAATCGAAGCTCAGTACTTGCTGCATAGAAAACCAGACGTAATTACTCCAAATGGTCTAAACTTACATAAAGCTGCAGCAATTCATGAATTTCAAAATCAGCATGGTTTAGCAAAATTAAAAATTAATAGATTTATTCAGAATCACTTTTATGGGTTTGATATAATTTGCATCAAAACGAAAGAAACTGGATTGATTTTAGATACTTGGATTTCGATCTTGAAAAAACAATTTATCTTTTCACTGCTGGTCGTTATGAATTTCAGAATAAAGGAGCTGACATGTTTATTGAATCCTTGGCCAGACTCAATTACAGAATGAAGGTGAGACGTTTTATTCTGTTGTTATACTGATGTAACAGTTTAAATTGTTTTTGAGATCATTAAATTCTAAAAAAAGTAAATATACCATATAGGTTGTTGTAAAACATAATAAAACTTATGGACAATCAAATAATATAATAAATACTCTCTACAGCAGTTGTTTCCACGAAAATGTCAATATGCTCAAATTTTTTGTCTATACACTTTACGTACCCAATTTAAATTTCGTATTCGACAAAATATTTGCAATATTTATGTTAAATTTTGAAACTTTACTTTTATTAATAAAGAAATTTATTCACTGTATTTTTCTGTTATCTTTCTCCACATAAAATGATTTATCAAAAGCTTACTTTTTTAGAAACATTGACTACAATGTTACCTATGCTTATCTACTTTAGTGTCGTAGAAAAATGAGATAAAAAATATAATTTAAAATATATTCATTAAAAGTAATTCATTGTTATCTCATGAACCAAAAAAATATATTTCTGTGGCAAAACAGGAATAAAATAATAGGATTCCTGATTATTTAATAATTCAAAATCACCAAGAAATTTTTCGCTTATTAAAACAACTACAATTTATTATCATAACTCCATAATTTCCATTTCCAATGACAAACCAATGTGAAACTGAAATTTTCAACTGTTGCGGATGGGAAAACAAATTGGTGTATTATGCTCGCAGTCGAAAACAATTTACCTGTTTATCTCTTGACAACGGATTCAAATTTTAATGATTTATATAAAATTTATTTAAGAATAAGGAGTATAATGTGTTTGAGAATGAAATCCCGAAGATATTGAAAAAATACAAGGCAATTGCAATACCTGATTGTTGGATTTTGTAGAAGAGCTACGAAAATATTAGTACAGTCATGAGCTTCAAATAGAATGAGTTTATGTCGCAGGAAGAAGTGCCCGTCTTGACAACTATAGAACTTTAAGGTCATTTAAAGTTATGAGCCTTCTCGAATAAACCTGGACCAAGGCCCGCTTCATATTCACGAATCGTCCAAGTGATAACGATAGAGTGATAGATACATATGTTGGGGTTTCAAAATATAAATTTAAATGTTTAATCAAAAAGTTTTGTAAAAAAAATTAATTAAAAATAATTCTCTGTTAAAAAATCAATAATTTTCGATTTACATTATTTTAATAAAATTTGTATAATATTTGTAAATATTTTTAGATTTATTTTAGCAAACTAATTTTCAAGGTTAGAAAAAACTAGTATATAAACAATTATTATTTTGTATTATTCACACAAAATTTCGGACAAAAATTATACTTGCAGACCCTACTAAAGTTTTTAAATTTCATCATGTATTACGGTAAATTCTTTTTATTTAATTTTTGTTAACTAAACTAGTATCTTGTAAAGGAGAAAGATTGAAGTTTGACTTTCAGGTATCGCTCGCTCTAAATTGATATTGATTTGTGTTGATTGAGTGTGCTTCAAACTATTGATTTAGCGATAAAGTTTCGATTTCAGTTTTGTGCTCAAGTTGTCATTTTCAAATAAAGTTTATTAAAAAGATTTGTGTTCATTCTTCATATATTATTGTTGGAAAAAACCTTTTGGTCGATTTGGAGTCAGATTAGTAGTTTAATATAAACAAAAATAAAAACGAAATTTAATTGTAATACCCAACACATAAACGTTGCGGCAGCAAGAAGTTCAAATGCTAAACATGATAATCAGGATGAAATTTGTATTAAGCCGATGTAAATGCTTATTTGCATAACATGGTGGAAGTGCGGAACCTTCATTGGAATAAAATTGCCGTGATTGACGAAATACCATATCATATCAGCCATCTGCTGCCTGAATCTTTATCAATGGTCTAATCTGGACTAGGACAGGTGAATAGCTAAGTTACCGAAGTAAAACTATCATTGAGTGTCGACAGAATTCAATTTCAAGTATTAGAGTCCAAGGGAACAGATGAGGCAACATTGGGATGTCTTAGAGAACATTTTTCAACCCCGCACGTTGAGAAGATTTCAATGGCGCGAGCAGTACGGAGCAAAATGGTCACAGTGTTCCGCCTAATCACTCGGTATATGTTTATGTGCTAGATGTCTGAGATTTTGTGAGGCCTTTCTTGAATTTTGAGAAATATAACGTGAACTTTGAGTCATTTATTTTGAAAGTGATTTGAAAGTTCATTTATATTTAAATTGAGAGATTTTACGGTTTATGTTTTAATGTAATTAAAAATATGCGTATTCTGAAAACTTGTCCAAAATTATCGTATCTACTCGGAATATTAGTCACCTAAATTGATAATTAATTTGAAGTTTTACATGTACCAACTTGCAACCGGGAATAATTGATAAATGGACTAAGGTCACTTTTCAAATAAACGGTTCATTTATTTTTTCCCAAATACAAATTGTTTCTATTTTTTTACTCAAGTCTGGTATTCATTAAAGGATCAAGTAAGCATTATATACTTTAAAATTAAATTGTAGGTTTGAAAATAAAATATATATCCTCACTCATAATATAGGCAACCAAAGTAATTATATAATATCTAATAATAACTCTAATTACAAGTTAAACTGTACTTTTTTAATTAATATTATATTAATTAAATTCACTTATAAGACTTCAATCCTATATTAAGGTTGCAAACAGTGATGTGACAGTCGTAGCTTTTTTAATATTTCCTACACAAACAAACAATTTTAATATTGAAACCTTCCGATCCCAAGCAATAGTAAAGCAGATCAGAGATACCGTAAATGAGATTCAGCATTCTGTTGGTCAAAAGTTGGTAGAAAGTTGTCTTAGAGGAACATTACCATCAACAAATGCGATGTTCGATCCCGATGATGTTATGAAATTGAAAAGGTGCGTTTTCGCTGCTCAAAGATACTCACTTCCACCGATATGTACCCACAATGTCATTCAAGATAACATCGACCCTATCCTCTGTAATTTAAGAAGATGTAATTTATTCAACAACAGATCGGACAGAGTGAAAGTACTTTTATAGTGTTTTTTATTTCATAAATATGATAATTAATTGAAAATAAAATATTATTTTATAATTTGTCTATTTGAATATATAAAAAATTGCGGGTGACATTTTTTTCGTATTCCTAAACTATTCCAAAGATACTCTTAATTATCCAGATAAGAATCTTTCTAATGCCCTAAAAAAGTTTTTTTTCTTATTATTTTGAAATAATCTATTATTTGTTTCGCTCAAAGTTTTATCAAATAGCATTTCTTGTTCTTTTAATGTAAATTCTTTGGAACATTATTATATTTTATTTAGGATTTTATTTGAATAACATAGCTCTCTCAAAAATCCGACCACCAGGTATTATCAAATCACAGTTACTGCAATAAACAATAGTATACAGAATATAAGTTTTAGGACACTTTTTTCAGATTGCCACCGTAAAACATAATGTAGGGTCGGTGTTTCCTTGCTTTACCCGAGATTCAATTGGAGCGCTGCTTTTGTGTCCCGAACGAGTCAATAACCAGGAATATGTCAAACTTTTGGTGAATGGTCTCTATTCCCTTTGGCTGGATTTAAGTGCAACGACATTTCAACAAGATAGTGTGACTTGTCACCACTGCCAGATTAACCAGGATAAAAATTAAAAATGCTGTATTACATTACGTCTCACCCATTGTAATATGCTATGCCAAAAGGCATCCGTTTAAAACAAAACTGTCCTGTCTTGGTGGAGAACGCCGTTTTTTCCTGTGATTCTTTATCCAATTCTACTTGATAGTATGCATTCCATAAGTCTATTGTAATAAAATATTTGGTACCGTGTAATCTGTCCATCATTTCAGCTATATTCGGCATGGAGAAAGCTTGGCGCTTAGTGATTCAATTTAACTGTCTAAAATCCAGACACAATCTGATTTCGCCCTTGTCCTTTTTCCACACGCATACTATTGTGTGTTCCATTCAGAATTACATGGTTTTATTATTCTGTTTTTCTTCAAATTTTTTATAGCTTCTTCTAGTTTGTCTTCCAGATGTACCGGCTGTCTTCTCGGTTTTATGTTTATGGGTACCCCTGTTGTCTCTATTCGGTGTTGAAGCAAGTTTGTACGACCTATATCCCAATCGTTTGCCATAAATACTGCTCCGTATTCGTGAATTATTTTCTCTAGAGTTTTATCGTTCTTTGTATCTATCACTTTTAATGCCTCTTGAACGCGATTCTCGTTGGTGATTGCTTTTCCAAATTTAGCTTCGATTTCATATATGTTGGTTCTCTTTGTTTCCTGATAATTCTGCTCTTTCCATTGTAATTCTATTCCGAACACTTTCATCAATGGTATTCCTCCGATCATCTCTGGTCTCAAATTTTTCACTATTACAAATCTTATTTTTTCGGCTTTATTTCCAATCTTTACTATCGTTTCTATTTCTCCTCCGACATCCATTTGTAGTCCATTTGCTGCGGTCAATCTCTGATTTGTCTGTTCCATCCTTATGTTATTTAAGTTTTTTAATATTCCTTCCATCGTAACGTTCAAAGCTGCACCCGTATCCAGTAAACATTCGATTTTATGTTTTCTATTCTAACTTTTACACTCGGTCGACCCTGTAATTTATCGTATGTAATTGGAAAATTTTCACAATTATTAATTATTAGCAATTCTCTATCACCAAATGATTCTTTTTTTATAAATTTCATGACTTTCTGACTTACTTCTGGTTCCTGGTGGGGTTTTGGTTCACTTTGATCTTTTTGATTATTTTTCTTAATTTTAGCATTTATATTATTGATATCAACTTTATTATTTATTTTATTTATATAATTTATATTACTACTACTATATATATATAATTTATATGATCTGGTTCATACACATGAAAACTTACTCCAGTGCCAAGATCGGTTCTTCGTCGTCTCGGCACGATTCGTTTTTTTCTATATGTTCTCGCTCTCCTCCGTATTCTTCATTCTCCATCATCGCGATCTGTCTTCCGCTTTCGAACACTCTTTTTTAGTCGTCTGAGTTCCGGTTTCCTGAGCTTTTCGTTTGTGCATCTGAGAATTGTCGGCTATATCCTTGGGTTCTCTTTTGATAATCAGTTCTTCCTTGATATCGTTTATTCAAATTCGTGTAACATTCCTCAGCTCTATGTCCTGGATTATTACATCTTCCGCATCTTACCTTCCTGCATTCCCGTCGGACATGACCTTCCTTCCAAGCTTCCAAGAACACCTACAACAAACGACATGATCAAAATTTCTTTACCTGGATATTTTTTTCATAGTCCGGTATGAGATTAGCATATTTTATCTGATTCTGACCAAGTCTTAGGCTGAGACTGTTGTTGGAGTCAAAGGGGCATTTGACTTCCAAGAAAATGACTTGTTCAGGTAGTTGAAGGATGAAGTCCGGTCTGAGTCTACTACAGATGACCTTTTTATCCACAAATTCTCGCTCCATTCTGTAAATGTGACATGTGATTTTCCTTTCTCTTTTACATTCGCTCCGTCTATGCCTTGTTTCATTGCAGTTCCAGCATGATATATAGTTTTGCCCTGGATGTCGTCTAACAAAAGTATCTCCTTTCTTCGTTATGCTTCCTGTCGCTGATCCTCTTTTTACCACGTCCTTGTATGACGCTCTCATTGCATGTACTGGCCTTTCCATTTCCCGGACTTCATCCATTTTTTGGTGACATTTTTTACTTCTTTTATTTCTTTTACCTCTCTAAACTTGATCTCCTTCTTCACATCGCTGTACTTCTACCCATGAATTAGAAGATTCTTTTCAATTTCTTCTTCCAACCAATTATGTTTTGCTAATTTTGCTGCAAGTTTCTTTGCTTTCGCAAAGTATTCTTCCGCTGATTCATTCGTTCTTTTGAAATTTACAGCCTCCATCAGAGAGCTTTTATTTTGAAAAGCTTCTCGTAACCGAGCTTCATATCCTTTTGTCTCGACCGATACATTCTCGTAGACAGATACAAGTTCATGAGAAAGCAATCCAATTATCAAAATCTCTTGTATGCTTTCTGGTGTTTTAGCCACCTTAAAATACCTTGAGCATGCTGCTATAAATGTTTCAATATTGTCTTCTTTCCATTAATTTTCCGGAAGAAGTCTCGCAATCAACTGATCCGAGTTGCTGGCTATGGTCGACATATTAGGTTCGTGATTAAAATTGGAAGTCATAATTTTGTAAACTTTATTTCAACTACAATTTTCATTATTGAAACAAATTTGTGAGGAACAATATTTTAATTATATAATCCATATCTCAAAATTCTAAATATAAATAATAATATCGATAAATATATAAATATGTTATTTTATTCAATTTTGTATAAATTTAGATCTTTAAAAATATTTTAAAAATTCAAGTCCTAAATATTTTTCTTTGGTTTTAAATCATTCGATTATAAATTATTTCTTTTTAATAAAAACCTTTTATTTGCTTTTAATAAAAATTGCAAAAATAACTTACAAATTTAAAATACAATTCACAAATTTGAAATACAAAAATATTTAGCAATATTTAAATTTATTATTATTTAATAGAGATTCATTAATTATAAAATTTTTAATATATATATATATAT
>MQRK01198362.1:51003-66038 GCA_001938485.1 Girardia tigrina
CAAAAATGTATTGATGCCAACGGTTCATACTTTGATTAATAAACTTTTGTTTCTGTGAATTTGCACGTCTTTGAAGTTTGTGTCCCAAAACCGCCATTATTTTTCGACCAATCTAATACATATCAAAAAATAATCAGATAATAACATTTAATTTTAATAAATCAAAGTATTAAAATTACAAAAGTTGGTATTATGTATATAATCAGAAATGAAGGTAATTCCACTAAATGTTGAATAAAGTCAAGAAAATGGTTTGAGAAGTTTATTTCCAATTTATACTTTCAATTTGTATAATAAGGACAAAAGATTGAATAAAATAAATTAATACAACAAAGGTGAGTTATAATTAAATATATATATATATATATATATATGAGTCATATATTCGAAAGAGATTGTTTTCCTTTCATTTTTTGATTAAAGTCAATTTTTCCTTTATGAATATAAAAAAATAATATTAAAGTAGAAAATATGTTTGTGATTAATAAAAATATGAATTTTATTTGTACTATATACAATGTGATAACCAAATTGAACTGAGTTAAGAACATTAATTAGATATTGGTAAACACATTTAATTCTATTTCAAACCTTTAGTGCTTGTTCTCGTTGGTGGAAAACTCTCCAACTCTCCATATTGAGATCGATAATATCATGTCCATGTGCTTCAAAGCTCTTGAAGATTCAAACTATGATGTGCGTTGTGAAATGGCCAAAGTTCTCGGATATCTGTTTTCAAAATCTTTAACAAATACATCAAGTAAAAAAGTTTTAATTTTTGTCAGAAATAATCTGCTCATTTTATAATTTTAATGAACCTTTATAATATTTATTTATATTATAATATAGTCTCAGTTCATTGTCTGTATATATCATTGCACGACACAACCACATCGAAATTTTTACAAAAAGCAACAATACAAATTTTTTACACTTACATGATCAATAATAATTTTTTTAAGAACCTAAAACAATTCAGTTATGACACAAATATCAGGAATAGTACCCATCGGAATTAATAATTTTCTGCCATGTCTTCGACAAACTGGATCCCATTCCTGAATAGTGGTTCTAATTTTTCTTTGACCTATTTGTTTAACCAAGTCGAAAATGATTTGTTTTCAAGAAATTGAAGAAGGTTGAAGAACAACTGAAAGTTGGTCAGGGCAATGTCAGGTGAAATGCATAGTTGTGGCGCAGTAGCATCTTACCACCTAAGAAGACAAGCAATTTATTAATGTGTCTGATGAATAATTGTAATCAGATTTATATGAAGCAAGGTTTTATTAACTTAGTTCTTGACA
Organism: Girardia tigrina; assembly: GCA_001938485.1. Taxonomy (NCBI): domain Eukaryota; kingdom Metazoa; phylum Platyhelminthes; order Tricladida; family Dugesiidae; genus Girardia; species Girardia tigrina. The sequence goes on from MQRK01198362.1 coordinate 52,308, forward strand.
AAAAAGATATTGAAAACTAAGATCAGAATACGAATGTGGAGGAAATAGACTCACGAATTTCTCCTTAGTGAAGGAGTTGTCTGTTATAAATTTAGTTCGATCACAAGTGATTAATTATTATTAATTTTTATAGACTGTCATCCAAGTGAAAGGTGTGTTTAGCTGTCTTATTTCACGTACGAAGTGTTGATACGACAAATGGGTAAAATATCGCGGAACGCACATTCAAAATGGGTCTTTCATATGTAGTTAACTAAAACTTTCAAGGGCGTTGATGTCCCGCAACTGACATCCAAGACTGTAAATAGTTATAAAGAAGTTATTTTAAAATTGGAGGCCCATTAATTTGTAATTATTAGCGAGTTTATCATATATTAAATGTGAAAAGTATAATATTGGGCTGTGCGGAAAGATCTTTCCGATTTTTAATAAAAAAACAGTCGTTGCTTATCACCCGTTACTATTTATTTCAAGAAAAGTATGCTTTCATGGCTTTTGTAAAGCGAATTATAAATTGATATGCATTCAATCATACTTTTTTTCTCAGATTATGTGGAACCTATACATCACTAAAAGCTCATTGATGGGGGATTTCAGTATATTCAATATTTCTACTAGTTCATGAATCGCGTAGTGATGATTGGTCTAGATCAGGGTTTTGAGTGTTGGAGGGTCTACGAGTGCGTCCTTGGTCTTTGAAGTTAATATCACCAGTTCTGAACTTAGAAAAAAACTCGTGAACTGTTCAGTTAGCTAAAGCATGTTTTCTGTAAACAGCACATTATCACATGAGTAGCATTCTTGCCTATCTTGAAATAGAGAAGTGTCAAGTGTTAAAAACTTTTCAAGTTCACTTTTTTTTCAAGTGTTTACTTCTATTTTCAAATTACCGTGTATCATGTACAATTCAACTTAGATAAACAATATTTTTCCAAATATGCGTCAGACTATCACTTTTCATCATATATAAACCATTCAAACGTTTTTAATGCCTTTGACGTATTGTGACACATACCAGTGTCATATTTATACAATCGGCACGAATTTTCCAGACAGCCCAATACATAATGATAAATTTAAAATATATTATACAAACAATGTAAACCAATTGTAAAAATTTATTTGTAAAAACAAATTTAATTTTATTAAATATTTAAATTCTTTTCTTTTCATCTATTGCGAGTATTTAAAAGGAAATATATCCACACCATCTTTCTTTTCAGTTACCCCGGACAAATAACCACGGGAAATCATTTCAGGAAGTCAATATGATTCAATAAATGCGCAATTTAAGGGTTGAAAAATATAAATATTCAAATAGATAACCACTATTGTTACTTTTGAATTATTTTATTAAATAATAAAATTCAAAATATTCTATTTCGATATATTGTTCGTAAACAATCAAATTAGGAAATTAACTCTCAGATAAAAGGGGATAATAATATGCCAAATAAAATAAATATTTTTAATCTTTAAAATTGTTTTTTTCTAATTTTTAGAATTTATTTCTAATTGATGAAAATTTTTTATCTTTTCCATTTGTTTCAAAAATATTACAAGCAATAAATAAAATGTTTTAGATAAAAATGAATTATTAATATTATTAAATAACATTAAATAAATATATGAATGTGATATTTTTATGGTACAATTATGATCCAAGCTTGATGAAACAGTAGTTTTATGTTAATGTAACTGTAAATGTTTATATAACAGTCATTTTAGTTCATTTTTAGTGGATTTTGAATGATATTTGGTTTTTTAATTTCTATATAATACTCAGGCCATCTGGGATAAATTTGTGTCTTTACTTTTAAATGATGAGAAATTTTAGAATGATGGATTCAATATGAATTGCCCATTAGCACTGATTTATTTAGCACTATTTTTATTAAATTTGTTGAAAACCATATGTATAAATACCCTTTTGAAAGATTTATATTCGATGTATTAAAATACTGACATATTATTATCAAAACAATTATTTTTTAAATGGTCTTTATAATGAAATGAGATTTTATGAAGAATTGAAAGTTAATAATGACTTTTTTTCTTGACATTCCTGACAACAGGACAAATGCGTGATATAAAACTGAATTATGTAGAAAAGTCAATGATACTGATCTCTAAATAACACCGGAGACTTTCTATGAAGAAAAATACTAAAAGGGTGAAATGCAAGACTTAGTTCACAGTCTGGAATTTGGCAGCTGATTTTGAAATCGCACATCATGATTCTTAAAAACACTTGAGAAACAATACGTACAAAAATAAACAAATGAAGTACAACATTAAGGCATGGGCGCCCACAGGGGAAGGCAATGAAGGGCACTTACCCCTTTGGACAAATAATGTTTTAAAAAAATTGAAAAAAAATATTTCACTAAGAAATTGGAAAATTATGATCGGAAGCTAGAACGATATTGGCTACTAAAATCTAAAAAATCTAAAGTGAATACACGAATTAGAAAGAATTAAATAGACACTTGAGATGAATGTATTTGGTCACCACACAACCCATAAGAAGAGGCGGCTCATTTATATGTCTAATAAATGACTTTGATTTAAAAACAAAACGAATGGATAACTCAAAAGCGTTGGGCGGAAAGGCAGATCGACCAGAAAAATAACTGGAGATATTGATTAAATACTACGAATAAGGAGCTCTTAGTTGTGGCTGAATAGGATGAAAGATCTGAAGAAATATTGGATGAAGTTGAAGCTTTCCTTCTGACATACATGAAAGCGAAGGTTGTATTTAATGTACTTTCTCCCATTGTATGAAAAGTGTCGGTTAGTTAAAAGAATTGTAAAACCATGACTATAGAGGTCACAACTGTCTTTTATATGTGGTAGGCCAAAATGAATCAGACCTCTTAGAGTTCACAGATCTGCGTCAGTTGATCGGGTGGAAATACCATAGGATACTCTGTATCTGATTAAAAGATTTTACATGATACAGAGCATATACGAGTCAATGCTGCTTCTCAGTGAGCCGCATATTCAGGAAGTCCATATATTGGAGAGACAAATCTTCATCTTAAAACTCTGATTAGTAATCATTCCAAATCGAGTCAAACTAGTAAGGTTCTTGACCACTAGTTGTGTTGTAAGATTAGAATATCATCCACTTCAAAGGATGAGTTTTCTGTTCGACAAAAGAGGTTTGATTTGCATTATGAGATCATGTTCTGTGAATCTATATTTATAAAACACTAAAACCTATTAATTAACATTCAAAATGAACTACCTCAATACTTTTTTAAATTTGTCATCTTAAATTTTAATAAATATTTATTTTCATAAAACAATGTCATCAATTTTGTTTTCTAGTTCAATCTTCAAATAAACCATTGAAACAGTTAACTGTTGATGATGTCTTTAACATGCTAAGTCAAGGGTTTATGAGAAGTTCCAGTAGTTTGTTCAAACCAACCATAAATGATGCATCAAAAAATGGAAACTCTTTAAACAGTGAAATTAGAGTTGGTACTACTCATGTAAGGAGTTATATATTATGATATTTATATGCATGTTCTCAGTTTTATATAATGTATTTTAGTATCTATTTTTATATTAAAATATCATCTTTAGCATTTTTTTTATAATACTTGCAATCAAGAAATTAAATGTTTTAGTAAGAATTTTTATCAAACTACAATTAGTAATTATCCATGTAACTATTTTGATGTTTTATCCCGTATAAATATGATATAATTATTATAAATCATTAAGTAAACTATTCTAGTATGTATAAAGATATTTCACAATCCACGAATAATTTTTATTTATAATTAATAAAATTAGAGGTATTTAGTTTATGCATAACATTTAATGATGAATATTCAAGTAATATCTTATAAATTCTTCGTAAATATTTATCAAACATTATTTTACATAGATTTTGTGTATTTTTGAGTTATTTTATTATTTTATTATTACATTACCTTCCATACATTTTGTTTTTAAATGCATCAGATATTGATATTTTATATGGTAGCGATTCCTGAATTATTTATTTTACTCAGAAGACTACCTAACTTATCTTGGGATCAGAGGTTTTGAGTATTTGCGTTTGTTTCTAAACTATATTTTATTTTTATTGAAATCGATATAAGTTTTTATACACTTTTTTTCATACTTATTTTTACTACTATTATAAATGAATAAATTTAAAAAAAATTAAAAAATTAAATATCTGTTATTTTCACATTAACTTATGCAATTAATTTTTTAATTTTTTTCATAAGAATAATACTCTTTTTTAATTACTGTAAAAATGTATTAAAATCATATTCACAAAAAAATTATAGGCCGTATTATTATGCTGCAACACTTCCAGAAAAATTGGAGTGTAAAAAGTTCAAATCGAGCAGCGAAAATCTCGTAAGTGAAGAAGGAAGAGGTCGACCATCCAATTTCGACGATCAAACACTTGTTATAGCTGTAAGAAAGAACGAAAGCTTATCAATGAGTATATTGGACAAACACTTCAATGGGACGAATAAACTATCGTTTATCGTCGGAAAAAGCTCGGTTAAGTCTGATAACAAAAAAACCAAATGTATGCGAAGTTTTCTGATCACAATCTCGACACTCATGAATCCTAATTTCTCTTCAAAAATCGTCAAAAGAAAGAAGTGTTGTATTTTGTAAAGTTTTTCACAAAAATAAATACCGGAAGGAAATTTAGTCTGTTTAGTGGACAAAAGGGGAATCATGAACGGTGAAACTGTCTAAAAAGGGATTTGTTACTGCAGATATGACGACGAAAAGCCTCAAAAATTTACTGATTACACCCAAAAATGGCAAGTAGCAATCAAATATCAAAAGTGCCGCCTGTCTGACTTAACTTGATCACAATCATATTGCAATCAACTTTAAGATCGCTCAAAAAACATTTCGTCTTCTATTATATCAAGATAATGTAATGATGCTTACGTTGAGTGTCATGTCGTAAAATTTCTTGCCAATAATAACTCCGAGCTGATTCTTTCACTGTCATTTCCAACAAAAGCGCCTAAGACGACTTAGTATGACGTTAGGAGGACTTGGTGACCGTCATCCAAGATTTGATTGTCTTTAAGAACAACAAATACTTTGTCTGTAGAATCGACCAATTGGTGCAAGTAATGCATATTCTGGAACTATCATTTGAATATGTTTTTTTAAAATTTTTTAATTATTTTTTAAAATAAAAAAAGGTGTAATAATTTTGCGCCAACCTAATAGAAAATGACGTTTAAATAATCAAAAAGTTTCTTAATAATTAAGACTGTTGCTAATGAAATTAACGTTTATCATTCTTTTATTCTGTAAAATAATAAGCGATACTTTCGTAATTCATATAGTGTGAATTTTCACCGTCACAATATATTTGAAAAGTTAATATAAGCAGAAATAAAAAAATATTTTTTTATGGTGTATTGAACTTATTATTTTTTAGGCAATCGTAGAATTTGGTAAATGTATGGGAACGGCTTGGCTGGAAAGAAATTTATCAGTTTTTATAAATAAAGTGCTGGGTTTAGTTGCCAATAGTAAAACTACGCCTTCACACGTTGAAGCAGTCTATGCAAGAAAATGTGTCAATTTTATTTTAAGATCAGTTATAAGCTTTCTATTATCTGATGGTGGCCAAATGCTTGCCGGGAAAGAATTATGCGATATCATCCGACATACGATGTCCACAACTAAATTGAACCAAAAATCGAGTTATGCAGCCGACGCATTAAGCGAAGATGGGAACAAAATTTATATTAATCCCACTGGGGATAATAGCCATCACGTTTTAGTTTGTGCTTTACAGGAACTAAGTTGTCTTGTTCAAGGTCTCAACACTGCTGCTGGTAATTTTTATATTTATTTAGAACTTGTTCTATTTTATTTAATTATGTCAAATTTCTATTTTTTATGATAAATGTTTTCTAGCACAAAATATTTTTAATATTTTTATATATTAAATTTTCGTTGTTAATTTTAACATTTATTTTATTATTATTAGTTTTTCATTTGTCTTTTACTGTTATATTTCTTGAAATTTAGCTGTCCTCTATCATTATTTGATTAATGGTCTTGGCATTATTAATAATGTAGGTAATAATAGTCATTACAACATTTTAAAAGAAAATAAATATTTTTCCAAGAATCAATTTTGATAATTTTACAAAAATAATTTCAAAAAAATGCTTATATACAAATAAGTGTTTCGTATTTTTTACCCTCATTTTTACCATCAAAAGTTTCCTCTTCGAAACTATAGGTTTATGTCACTGAAAATACCTTTCATCTATAGTTTCAAATTTGACATCATACAGTCAAACCTCTTTATTTACCACCCTCCGAAATTTACCATATTTTTGCATATCAAGCTTTTCCAGCAAAATACCTCTATAATTTACCATTATTTAATAAAATCTTTTCTGATATAGTAACTTTTTATATTAAATTTGATTACTAAAATTTAATTTGTTTTTTTTATCAAATTGTTTAGATATTATTTCTAAAGGTTTCCACAAAAAAGAAGTTCAATTTATCTTAATTTATCAACAATTTATATTAATTTTAGAATACAAAAAATATTGAAACGTTTTTATTTGGCGAACAAATGTCCCAAAAATTTCAAAAAATAACTGATTATTTTAAGTAAAACTTATTTGGATTTTTCCTTTTTTTGTACTCTTATAATATATTATTAAGTTAAAAATAAAGATGATATTAATTTTTGATAATTGTCATTTCACAAACTGGCATATACACCAAAATATATTGAAATTATACTTTTACCAAACAATTCTATCTATATTGCATAACCAATTATACCTCTATCATTTACCACCCTCCCAAACTTACCATTTTTTTCTAATCCCGGAAATTGGCAAATTACAGAGAGTTGACTGTATGTAGAATTAAGAATTATCTTTCAGAATTTACACGTTAGAAATTTTCATATCCGTTTGTCATCAATTATTATCAAATGGACAAAATCTCTTTTCGAACATTCGAAACTACAGTCATTATCTATTATCCCTCGACTTTGTATTAACTCAATTTACTTGAGTCATTTAATATTTGTACTTCGGCTGAATCATATTTAATGAAACAAAATTAGAAGAATCATTGATTTAAAATAATAGAAAAGGAAATTGTTTTAATTGGATTTTCATTTTCTTATCATTTTTACAGATTTTCAATTTAATTAATTAAATTTTTTTCAGCAATACTACTTGACTCCCCATCCAATATCGTTGATTGTATAATGCCCGTGTTACTCCACCCGAGTAATAGTGCGCAGTTGTCGGCAGCATTCTGTCTTCGTTGTTTGGTAGAAGCCATTCCTTCCCAGATGATACCGATTCTCGACAAATGCTTTAATAAACTCGACGCCTACAAATCTAGCCCTGAAGCTCTCGTTGGATATAGCTATGCAATTGCAGCAGTATTTGCCAGTGTTGGTCGTATAAATCAACCTATATACGATAAAGGCCAACAAGTGAGTGAAAACAAATATAGTATGTTCAATGCCAATTTGTAACCCGAATATTACGTTTTGAAATATTAAAGCCAGATTTATATTATAAATCATGTTGTCTGTAATTAATAATTCCGAGATTATTTTCCTTTTCTCCTGATGTGTGGAATCTGTGGGAACTGTTGTTGATAAACATTGCCATTAACAGATGATCTGCTACCATTTTGATCAAATATTTTTTCTGATGATTCCTGTTTTGTTTTGCATTATATTCATTTCTTTACTTTTTTATTTGAGATTTAACGAGAGAGAAGGACATAAGAATATTTGTTATACATATTTGACTTCATATTTTGGTTTAATAATTGCAATTATACTCTCGGAAATGAGAGATACTCTTATACCACAGATACATTTTTCTAAGTACAACATCTGTTTAGGGTTGTTACTAACTTTCTGTCACATTTTTCCAGCTATTTCTATCTCCTATGTAATATAAGTCTGAATTGTCTTCATCTCTTAAGCAAAAGATTAATAGTTTATAAAACTAATAATATAAAATAGACATTTTACAGTTTTCTTTCAAACTATGTTTTGAAAACTTTTTTTGCTTTGATAATACCTTGTATTAAGAACACCAACATGGCTTTTCAAACTTTTATTTTCATTACAATCAGAATTGTCTTTTGGACAACTCTCAGCAAAACTCTCGTCATTCGACATCGTTCTAAATTGATAATTTTTTATTAATGTTTGTTAATAAACAATTATTCGAACAAATTTTTCATTATTTTCTGATTTTATTTTTAAAGTTCAAATTTTGTAGTTTTATTATTAATTTTTATTTACATATTAATTTTATTTAAAAATTATTTTATGTAAAGAAAGAACATTTAATCAATTCAAAACTTAGTTAAACTATTTATTTTATTTAAATTTTAATATGAAGATTTTATATTTTTAATGTTTTTAAATATCTTATGTTATACTTTAAAATATAAATTATACTCGAATAATTATCTATCTTGAACATCCAAAATATCAATTTTCCATCGGGCAGCTGTGTTCTTTTAAACGAGGTAACACCAGTCTCAGTGTTTTCTTTATTTTATTTATTTATTTATTTTATCTCTATTATCCGCCTTCGTATGTGATATTTTTCTTTTGCTCGTACTGCTTTTTGTTATTTTTATTATTCTTTGAATTTTCCATCTGGGTGGGAGAAACACATTTCCAAATACTAAACTCAACATACAAAATTCAACAAACCAATTTCAACATACCAAATTTAAAATATTCCTCACACCTTGTAAATCTTATATTTTATATTTTGAGACATCAAATCCAAAATCAGCACATTTAATTCTCTCATAATTTTAAACTCGCATTTATCAATCTAAAACACCTTGGTACGAATGCTCCAAAGATGTAATGTTGGTTGAATATACTTGGGATATCTTTATCAATCCTAAAAATTCACTGTGAGCCTCCCATCTCTTTCAATGGTATTGAGCCTAAGGCTCTTTAGAGGGTCCACCCAAACTAAAGTCCTTAATGGCCCCCCGATAGGCCTCCTAGGGGGTCAGTGGCCTTCCACCTCTGAGCAGTCGGTTTGCCAGTTATAAACGACCAGCCATGGAACTTGGTACCATGGCCATATATACCTCTGGCTGTTACGGTGGACGCGTAACAGCCGCGAAATGGTCACTTGAACTCTCCTCTTGCTGTCGAGTAGTCGGCTGGCAGTCCGTATTGTAGGTGCGGATCTTCTTCGGTATCGTCATTTGTCTGTATCCTCGGCATACTCACAGTTGCGTCCGGTAACTGAGAGTTGGATTGATTTGATTACGGCTCTTCCTCGTTCTCTCTTTCCAAGTTCTCTTCTCTCTGGACGTTGGATGTTGGTGGTTCTTGGTGATTCTTCTGAATGTGAATCCTTAGGAATCCAGCAGTTTGGTATTCCTTCGGGCAATGTTGGCATTGGTAGTTTCCTTTCTTCTGACGTGGCTGGGCTTTCTTCTCTCTTTGTTTTCGCGGGATTGGGCCTGCTCCATCGTGATCTCTTCTGAGATGCCTGTTCAATTCCTTCACTTCTGCATACTGTCTATGACAGGCATCCATCGGGCAGCTGTGTTCTTTTAAACGAGGTAACACCAGTCTCAGTGTTTTCTTTATTTTATTTATTTATTTATTTATTTATTTTATCTCTATTATCCGCCTTCGTATGTGATATTTTTCTTTTGCTCGTACTGCTTTTTGTTATTTTTATTATTCTTTGAATTCTTCTCAGTCGGAATATCTTCTCGATCTTTCCATCCATCTTCAGTAGATTCTCCTGCAAAATGTCTCTCTTAAATTCCCCGAAGCTGTACTCGGCTCCAAAGAGCCAGTGAGTGTCCACTCTGAGACATTCTACCAGATGTTGCTTTCTCCGACCGCTAATCTTCTTCCCTCCGATGAGTTCGCATCCACTGATCTGTTTGACGTTCTCCGGGCAGTCTCCTAAATCGATTTTCACATTGTGGATGATTTTTCTCCGCGCAATGATATCCATTGGGCTTTGTAGTCCAATAGATATCTCATCCATCCTGATTCTTTCAGCTTTTGATATCCCCAGAGTTCGCCGAGTGCACAGATTGTGAAATGCTTTCAGCTTTTTCACGTGTGCTTCGTTTGTTCGTCAGTTTTCACAGCTGTAGTAAACCACCGGGAATACACAGCTGTTAATTACGTTCTTATTGTTCCGGAGAGACAGCTTGTTGTTCTTCAACACTGGTCTGATCGTTCGTAGTTTCGCTGTTCCTTTCTGAATCCTGGCCTTGATGTCCGTACCTGATTTCCCCCTGCACTCAATTATCGATCCCAGGTAGCAGAATTCGTCCACCCATTCAATTCCTGCATTCAACTCATTGTAAATTTTGTTTGACATTTTAATTCAAGTCTTGATGTTTTGAAAATCTTTTTTAAAAAGTTCAGTTAGAAAAATTTCAAAATCAATATTTCCTTAATTTTTCAATGGAAACATTATAAAATATTAATTAATTAAGCGTTGCGTCAATTATATTATATAATTAGATTATGGTGAAAGCAGAAGAGATATTACGTACAAATCAACAAAATTCGCGTCTGGCTCTCGCTGGAACACAAGCGGCCTGGTTTCTTATTGGAGCCTGTTCCAATTTGGGGAGTGGTTTCATTAAGACTCAGTTGAAGAAGTTATTACTTTTGTGGCGTAACGCATTTCCGAAAACCAACCAAGAAATGGACACTGAGAGACAAAGGGGCGATGCATTTACATGGCAGGTAGGCTGTAATGTTTACTTAAGTAAATTTATATGAATATTCATTTTTTTAAGTTTTCTATTCGTAGCTAAAAGCATTGTGTCATAAAATCTAGAGTTTTGAAAAAAATAATAAATTTAATACAATCTGAAACTGCTTAATTAAATTCAAGAGGAATAAGATTGCTCCATTAAGAACTAGCACTCTGGAATTTCACTTCTTTAAATTTTTTAATTTGTAATATTGGTCATATAGAGTTAGCCAGAATTAAAATCTAATTAAAAATTATTTAATGAGGTCGGAAGTTGTTGTTCATAAGAATAAGGACTTTTCTGTTGATCGATGTTATGCGATGAGATTTCAATTTCTGATTTATTTGTTAAATTTTTATCCGTTCATATTTACTGTTTTGGTTTCACCAGGCTTTAGAAAGTTGAAGTGCATCAATCCTTTTGTTGACGTATAAAATCCCTTTTTCATCATTAAAATATATGGTTAAAAAGGATAATCATAAAATACCATAATTTTTTACACAACTTAATAAAATTATAATTAATAATAAGATAATGATGTAATTTTGTAATTTATAGATAACGCTAGAATCAAGGAGTGGGACATTGTGTTCCATTCAAAACTTTGTGGAAAAGTGTGGTCATGAATTGCTGACCGAGGATATATTGTCCAGGATTCTACCGATTATCGACAGTGCTCTTCTAATCATGTCCCATATTCCTGGAATATGTCGATCTTTTGGATCCCATTTGAAAGCTCCATCCGCAATGTTTAGATTGAGACTTTATAACCTCTTATTGGTTTTACCAACGCAAGCTTATTCCAGTAATATTTATTTATATTTTTTATGTAACATTTTATCTAAATTACTGTTAATTTAATCAAACGTATACATAAAAACGATTTTAAAAGAATTTCGATAACACTCAATGTCAACTGCATTCAATGGAGAAGTCGCGAAAAGACACGTAGAAATATTTACTTTTACATATACAAATTCATATTTTACACGTACAAAAATGGAATAATTTATTTGACACCGAAAAAATAATTTATAAGTAACTTAACTTTCTAAAATTCTAAAGGTTGGTTATAAATGTGACTTGAAAATATGATATCCCTAAGTATTGTATTATATGAAATATAATATTTAATAACAAATCTCTTTATAATGAATGAATAATTCATATTTTTAATTTTTTGTAATTTTTAATAAAATCGAGTAAATATTTATTAGATTTAGATCTGTGGTTTATATCTCACTCCTAATTTTCTGTCTTTTTTTACTTTAGTAGTGTAGTGCGCGTGGAACTGACACATTATTAATATAGCAAGATTATTCAGCAGCGACAACGATAAGAAACTAACGTAATTCAAGTAGTGATAAAAATTCGATCGAAATGATCGTCAAGTTGATAATTTTAAAATTTGAAGAAACCTCTTTAGCTGTGGACAAAATATCCCGAGAGTTTGATAAATTATCGCCGTTGTTAAGAGAACTCACACATTTGACAGAACATTTATTATACTCACATTTATTATCATCTTTATGATGATCAATAGTATTGCTTTCACTTAGATCCATCAATCAATTTTCAATATCTCCCATCATAATCTGAACTAACTTGAGAAGATTATTTTATTTAAAAATATTTAATTTAAATTTTATTGGTTGAAATAAAATATTTTTATCGTCATTTTTAAACATTAATTTGATTTTAATTATTTGAAAATTTACAAAAATAAATTAATTTGAATTTTTTAATAAATAAATTTGAATATTAAATCTAAATTTAAATAAATTAGTTTCAGATTATAAGAAATTAAATATTGATAATCCATCTGGTTAGGAGAGGCACAATCCCAAATCAACATTCAACATTTAAACATGCAAACACTACACAAAAACATCCAAATATCAAATATTCCTCACAGCCGTCAACATTGATTCGGTAAGCATCGTGCCGATCAGGAAGGCTCAAACAACATGAAGGTAAACTATCAAGGCAGGACTTGAAATTAAAATCCAATACGATTCAGCTCCATCAACCGTTTTAACATTTAATTTTTAAATTTTAAGGTTAATAATTAAATTAAGATTTTTAAATTTATTAATTTAACAAAAAGTAACTTTAAAATTCTTAATTTTTATGCACTTCTTCAGCATTTTCCAACACCAAATATTAAAACTACATCAAGGATAGACCTAATGTTTCATCTTTAATTAACATCAAAAATTGTTTATTGCAAGAATCCTAATTCTGCTTGTGAATAAACATGACAAAATTAATTGTATCGTCACACCAAGTAAAGTAAAACTACATCTGATACATAAACTTAATTATAAAAATGTGTTCCTATAAGAGATCATTCATCCTACATAAGTTGGACGTACCCCATAATTTTACTGTTAAACACAACTATTTCTACTGATACTATAATCTAGAAAAATATACTATAATAAAAACTTTTGTTATAAATGGGTAAATATAAAATTACAAAGTGACATTTTTTAAGAATGATTTCTAAGAAAGAAATTATAAAATAATTTTTTATCTTACAAGCTGTTAAAAATATCTCTTGTATTTTCAAAAGAAACAGATAAAATCTAATAAATCACTTTTGATAATTACAAATTCACTGGAACACTAATGATTACAAATATTTTTTACTTATGTTTTTTTTTCTAGTTGTACATACGCACGCATATATAAACAGAAAGAGACTCCAAAATATCTTTTCCTTAAAAAAATAGACACGGCTTGCAAACACTTTAATACATTGACAATTATTTTTAGTTTTATAAGTTTTCTTAGTTACCTATAAAAATATTTTTTCCAAATACAGTAGATTTCGCTTATAGAGAACTTGCTTAAAGAGAATAAAATCGGGTAAAGAGAACTTTTTGGTTCAAAAATGGCATTTTCCCCAAATTTTCAGTGTAAAAGTTCTCATTAACCGAT
>MQRK01198362.1:67504-82804 GCA_001938485.1 Girardia tigrina
ATTCAAATCAGGATAAAACTGACCATTTACAAGAAAGTTTAATAGCAATTGAATCAGATTTGGAGAAGATTTTACTCAAGAAAAAAACCAAGCAGCGAAAAATAACTGAGTTTATTTTTTTAAAAATAAATGTGTTGATTAGTAAAGTTTTTTTGATATTTTTTTTAAAAATTATCCTTATAAAAAAAGTATCTGTTAAAGAGAAATATCGGTTATAGAGAACATTTTTTCAAGTCCCAAAAATATTCTCTTTAAGCGGTATCTACTGTAATAAGAATAACGATCTTGTTAAACCACTTTACTATTTATCAAACGAAAATGGTTATGGCAGATGATGAAGATAGCCATATTAAATACATTTCTTTTGAAGTAAGGTTGTGTTCGTTACTTTTTGTAAGTATTAATTATTTTTAAAAATAACAAGACTTAAAATCACTTGTCCTAGAACAAAAAGAAGCGTTGTTCAAGATTAATTTGTAATTCCACCCTCAAGTGCTCTATTAAGTAAAAATTAGGCGACCGAGCAACCCATTGCAATACTTTGACTTTGTTGTCGGTCAAAAAGGAATTGAAGCATTTTGAACAAAACAACACAAAAATCGAGATTGTCGAATAATTATTGTTCACGATATATGTAGAAATATAATAATCCTTTTTCTTCTATTATTTTTTTTAGAATAATTAGGTACAAATTCATTTTTTATTTATTTAATTATATAATTTCATTTTTCACAAGAAAAAGATAATGGTTTAAATTTGTTAATATCCTTTCTTTACTAAAAGTTAGGAAAGTTGATGAACACCTTTACACATTTTTATGTATTCAATTAAAGTGTGATCCCTCTCCAGTGTCAGAGGGAATTGGATCGTCTTCTAGTATTCTACCATGCTTTCAATGTCTCAATAATATTATTGAAAATGGGTTTTTACAAACATTAAAAAATCTGTGTCCATGAATGTTTAGCCATTTGATTTTAATATTGAAATGTATTCTAATTACTGAATATATAATGATAGAAATAAATATTTCTATTTGATTTATTTCAGTAATGCTTGATTCAAATCGTCAAAGGTTTGTCAAAGATAAAGGTAAAGTTAAATGTAAAATCAATCATTTGTTTTCATTGAAATTATTCCGGTTGATTTTTTAATGAATTCTCATAAATGTTAAATCGAATATTTATCGTTGCTTGAATCATTCAAAATTCTTTTTTAAAGTAATCTAATAATATTGTCAGAAACACTTTGCTGTTTGCTTCAATAGATAGAGTAAATTCAACATTTGATTCAAATTAGCATAATTCAAAAGAGAAGTATTTCTGTTTATCCTGCTACGAAATGTGGTTTTAGATTAAGTATCCCCTTGGAGCATTTTTGAATTGGAGAATTGAAATAATTTTTATAATTGAAATTTAATATTAATTTTTGAAGTAAATTATTGTTACTAATTGGAAAAATATTAATGAAATGTTGAACAATAAAAATAATACCATTTGAAATTTCACGAGTGTTTGGAGAAGGAAGATGTTCGAAAAATTCATCAAAGAAATCCGTCGAAATTAATAAACACTTTAATAAAAAAATTTAATTGGCTTGTTAATTTTAATCAGTTGCCAATTTTTTTCAAATTTATTTACAAATATGTGACCAAAGCTGAGAAAAGGGACCACAACTAGGAAACTGAGTTAAGAGTGCCACGCTGGTAGGTCTCATAATAGTTAACAACTGTGCAAAACATCATGCTGATATTCCATCATTTGACTCTTCTTACAGATATTACAATGGTCATATTCGTAAAAACTCGTTTTTGAGAAAACACGAATTGAAACATTATGTTTATTAAAACCGTATTTGGCACAATGCGTTTTAGACAGCAGCAGCAGCAGTCTGAATAATGATTCATCTGACTTTAAATATTTTCACTGAAATTAAACATCAAACCCGCTATATATACCTAATTACATAAAGTATTTTCCTCAGTATTGGTATGATTTATTAGCGAAAACACAATGGCCGACTTGTGGTCCCTTTTCACTCAGTCACTTGAAGTTGGTAGTTAAGGCATATAAATAGGTCAGAACAACAAATGATGCATACTGTATTCAGGGGCATGGATGACATATTGAAATAGATAGAGAACTACTTTTGCCTCATTTTTGACCAATCCACTATTACAGGCGATTTCAGGGCTTTCTGTTGCTTATGGTTGCTTACTAAATTTGAAAGAAATTGAGATTTTCTTAATTTATTAAGTGCAATTTAAGCACTGCACAAAAACTCTATCATCCTTTAGAAATCTGACTACACCATCAATGCGTGCCTTCATACATGTTCTAAAAGCTAAACAGGAATCAGATAAGAATCATATCGTATATAGAACGATTTTTTTTATAATTTCATCACGAAATCTATTTATTTTTAGCTATGATTTTTTAAGTAAATATTGGATCATGTATTATAAATAATAACACAGCTGCATATCTTTCACCGTGTATCACTAAAATTGTTATTTTTGAATAAAAGTTTTTACTGTTGAATAAAACTGATAGACAAAAAATAAAAATATTTTTCGGTATCCATCTACAAAAGTTCATTCATCTTCCTCCAATAATTAGTTACATTAGAAGTGTAACATTTTTCATATTCCAAGTGTATCTATTATTTGAAATTTTAATTAAAGTATCCTTTCTATTTACATTTTAAATCGAGTTATAAACTTTATTTTTCTAAAGCTTGATGTAAAAAAATTAACTCCATTTAATAAGAGAAATATATTATCATTTATAGAAAATTTTTAACTCATGCTAACCAAGCAATTTACGAATTGAAATTATAATTCTTTTTATCAGATGCAATATGAGACATTCGTAATTATATTTGACATTTAGAACGACCGTTTGAGTTTCTCTTCTGGCTCATTTTATGTGGGAGCGGAAAGAATTTGCTCATTTCAATTTTATAAATATCTATTTACTTGATGAAATGAATTAATTATTCAGTTGCTTTTTTGGAATTTTTTAGATTAAGAATTTAGAATTTTAGAAATAAATTTGAGAATTATGTTTCAATGAATACTTATTTTATAAGTAAAACGAATCTCATATTATTTTTTACTTTTTGACTTTATATTTCATTTATTGAATTAGTAACTTTAACTCGTGAGTCGCACTGAAATTTGTCTTCTATGCGATTTATATATAATTATACTAGCGCCAGAAAATTTCCACTACTTGGACAGTATTCCTAACTCCCGAGTATTATTCCAAGTTAGTCGAATTCATGCTGCAACGAAAAAGGTCTTTTACAAAATGATGTTTCTTCTATACGTTTAGTAACACATTTTAATCGAAGGATTTTTGCTTCATTTCTTTTGAATGTTTTCTGATCTTTGATTTATGTATTTCTTCCCAGGATATCAAATATATAATTTGCATCAATGTTCTTAAATACAAAAAAACGAATATAGTTTTAATGGTGTAGTTCAACAATTTGCTTTAATTTATTTATTGTATAAAAAGTAAACATATAGTTTTTTTTCTACTTTGAACATTCTGTTTGAATAATAGGAAATAGTTTATAATATTAATGAAATGAACCATAATAATTAATGATTTAATTTATTTAAACATGAATTTTTCAAAGTAAAATTTATTTTTTATCCACTTTTTGCTCGTATTATTTCTACAAAAATAGCGACGAGTTTGAAAACAAAGTCAATTAAATAATATTCGTTAGTATTTTTAAAACAAATCAACTCAAAGTCAAAAAAGCCTTTATAATTTCTTCTTGTATCTTCCCTTTTAATGTCTTCGTTTCATGGTTTTGGTGTTGTTTTATTCTCCATTGTTTTCGATTCTTTTTTTACCTTACTCATACATTTTCATTTGTATTTTTTTCAATCTGAACCGCCTTTGTCACATTTCTAATCACTATCAACGTTCCTATCCTCAAGCATATTAGCATAAAAGAAGTTTGATAGTTCACTCTTACCAAGCTTTTTCTCCAATAGATTTTAAATTATTTCATGGGCTTTGTGGAACGCTATTGACATATCACCGGAACGCACTCTCAGTTTATGAGATCTTTCATCAATTATAACATATATTTTTGTTTTGAAAACACCACTCGCAGCTTCTCTTCGCAAGTACTCCGTGATGTTTTTTTTCGTATTTCAAAATTGCATTTGGAATGAAATACGATATAACCACTTGAATGTTCCTCTCTTCTGATAATCCCATAATTTTTAATTACCTGTTAAAACTGATCAGGAATTCCTCCAACTTGTGTTTGCATCCCTCAAATGTTTCGGGACCCTTGATGTGGTGTTGAGTCGTTATCTTATGAGAACTTATATATTGATTGTAAATTTTATTAGAAACATAATTAGGATCATCCTTTGGTAATTTATAGTTGATTTTTCATTCGATTAATAATGATTTAATAATAATAATTTTATTTTAATAATTTTTATTTCATTATCTGAACCAATCGGGAAAATGATAAAATCTTCAAAAATATTTACTAGAAATTTCATTGATTAAAATTAACCCTACAATGCGCAATTTTTTTAATTTGAAAAATATATGCAACACATGCGGCCAGTATTATAAACTGAACTATCATTTTTGTTGACAAAAAATATTGCATCTATGACTTTTTGGGCAGTTATCATTCCATAGACAATGTTTTTGGTTCACAGTATGTAAACACTCAAAGAATATCACGTGATTAAAAGATATTGAGGTAAAATATGGTTGATTCAAATATGAATCACGGCGCATTGTACGGTTAAAAGAAATATTAAATTTAAACACATTAATTCGATTTATTTATTTTGAAATTTAATAAAATTAATCAAATTATTTTAAATTGTACAATTATTTTAATTTTTACAAGGACGTTAAATTAAAATAAATTTAAATATTAAAAATTTTAATCAAATTAGTTTCAGATTTTTAAGAATTAAAATATCAATCAGCAATTTGGGTAGGAGACACACGATCCAAAATCAACACACAACAATCAAACACATAACATCAAAAATTATAAACATTCATCACAATTTTAATAATATAAAAAATATCAATTGACACAGTTTCATTTCTGAGAGTTGAAGATATTATTAGATTGCTTGATGTACAATTTCATGAAATGATTTTTATATAATATAATTGCCGCAAGCATGGAACTTTTAATTTATTTTATCAGTTTTTAGAAATTCTCTTCTTTAGGTACCTACAACACTCTTTTGAGGGAACTTGTTGCAGAGTTTACTTTAACAGAAAATCCTGCTAATACTACAACATCATTGTTGAGAAGCATGTGCCATGTGGATGACAGTGTTATTCTCGGATCTTGGTTACAAGAAACGGATCACAAGGAAATTGAGGATCAGGTGTTTTTGGATTTTATAATTATTTGATATAATTGCTTTGTATTAGGAATTTATTTTAATCTTTATTTTACCCCTTTTACCATGTTTTTTTTAATCATTTGTTGATAAGTTTGTTGAATATAATAGTTTTGTCAAAATAATTTGTTAAATAACTGCCCATGATATTGATGTCACAACACATGTTGGCTTTTGACAAATGTCATAAAATATTTTTTTCAAAAATCTGTCAATATAAATCTAAAATGGCATTATAGAAGGGAAAATATTTTGCAGAAACTTTTGATAAAAATATTTAAATACTACATTTACTAGGAAGCTTTAAGTGGTATCATATAAGTTTTACCTTTCGATAAATTTACTAATATGATCTATTTAATTAGATTTATAATCAGTTGATAAATGTATCTGTCATGAACAGGACTATTAATTGAATGGAACGGAAGGATTCAGATGACTTTACCATGACATTGTCGGTCGCAAATTACTAAATGATTTGTAGAATGGTTCAATTTTATTTATGAAAGACGTTAATATGGACTTTTTGAAATACTAATAATATCTATTTACCAAGCAAAGAGGACATGTAAATTTAGAAGTATAACCGAGTATCACTCATCAGTATTTCCGAGATACTGAAAATAGTCCCTGTTTTTCCACACATTTGTCAAGGTTCTGAATGTTGTTTGTACCGCCACCATGAATTTTTTGAAATGAACCTATTTTCTAAATTGTCACTATTTTATCATTCAAGAGATACACTTTCTCATGTGGTTTATTTTCTATGGAAGAGAAAGGTATTAGAATTTCGGGTGATGCAGTATTTTCGTAAGCTTTTAATATGTCGTATGCGACCGTGTGTTATCTAGAAGGAAATGGAAATTTTCAAAACTATTTTTGTGCAATTGGTGCCCGTTTTGTTGAATTGGGTCTTTTAAATTGTTAAACTGAGTGCAGTAAATTTTAATATTTTCTTTCTGAGGAAGTAGATCACACAGAAGAATTCCGTCCACGTCCCTAAAAGTGTTTGCAAGGTGCTTCTGGTATTGTTAATAATCAATAATTTTACGTTTTGGTTGATCAGCAGCACGGTACCACAATCGATTTTGATAAGATCAATACGAATCGCCCCAATTAGCCCGGACTTCATAAAAGTGTTATGAGTTTTGATAGAAAGTATTTTCGTTGGGATATAACCAATAATTTACCATAACTTCTTTGTCCGTAGACTTTGTATTCATTAGACAAGAGATGCAGCAGTCATATTTTCGCCAAGTTTTGATTTTCATTTGATGTAAACTTCGGCGTTCTCTTATTTGAGACACTGGCAATTCCTTTGCCATCTTAACAGATGTAACATATTAGTCAAACACCATCCTCACTATCACAATCAATGAATTGTTAGATTCTTCATTGACAGTTTCTTGTAGATACATTACTGGTCCCTAGCTTGAAATTAATCGTCGCAGTTGTTAGATATTTAGGTTTTCTTTCTTTAACAAATATTAGGGTTATGCATAAGTTCTCGATGTTTTTATTAGATATCCATAGACGAGTTACAATATAATGATTAAGATTTAATTATCAAAATAATCCCCATTTGAATCTATTACCTTTTGTCATTTTTCTGGCAAAAGATGAATACCCCTAGTATAAAACCCTTCATCCTTGGAATCGAGGAACTCGTCTATGCAATTTCTGACCTCATCGCTATTTTTGAAGTGTCTGCCAGCCAAGGTATGTTGTAATAATCGGAAAAGGTAGTAATGGTGAGTAAGCTACGTGAGGGAGAACTTGCCAGCCCAACTGCAATATTGCTTCTTTCGTTGCTGAAGCAACATGAGGTCTTCAATTATCGTGGAGCAGTATGATCTGCTTACTACCCTGACAGGTTAATGGTTTTTTTGCCTCTATTTCTTGTTCTAAGCGCAATAGTTGATCACTATATCGTTGTACAGTGACTATTTGATCAGGTTTCAATATTTCATAATAGAGAGGTCCCAAAGAATCCGACCAGATGCATAAAAGGACTTTATGTCCATGAATATTGCGTTTCGGTGTTGATGTTGTTGTCTGACCTGGATCTACCCATGATTTTTTGTGCTCTTGATTGTCGAAGTTAATCCACTTCTCATCTCCGGTCACGATTCTCCATAGGAATGATTTCTTTTTGTGGCGGGCAAGGAGCGATATGCATGTTGTTAAGCACTGGTTTGTGTTGCGCTCGGATAATTGATGTGAAACCCATTTTCCAACCTACTGGATCTTTCCCATAGCTTTCAATCTTCTTACCACTGTTGCTTGATTGCATCCAAGCTTCTTGGCAAGAATTGTGGTCGATTGGGTGGCATCTTCGTTACGAAGTGTCTGCAGGTCTTCATCGGTGTTTTCTTTTGGGTGACTACTTCTTGCTTTATCTTGGATATCTTTTCCCCATTTTTGAACTTTATAAACCATTCGCGACACGTTGATGCACCAATAGTTCCTTCGCCATAAGCTTGGTCAATCAATTATTTTTCTTCGGCCAGGGATTTACCTAAATCAAACATGAATAATAGGCAATGTCTGATGTGATTTTTATCTTCAGCCATTTTAGACGAATCAATTAAAATATAATCAATTTTAAATATAATCAATTAAAATAAACGGTATTTAAATATAAAAATAATATTTTAAGCGCCATCTATGTCAGCGTCGAGAACTTATACATAACACTAATATATCAGATATATTTGTATATAACGGCTGAATGTGATTAAATATATTTTAATGTTTCAGATTTTTTTTGGTATTATTGTCGTAAATGTATTGCGGATATGGAAAATTGTCTCTAATTCATATTTATGCAGTGAAATATGACGTTTTTATAGTTTTTTTCTCTGGTTAGTGTCTCATAGGGACTACAAATAACCGCAATTAGACGGTTCTCGGCCATTCTTTGATTTTTGTGTCAGGATCAATTGATGCGCCACATTTATTTGAAAGATCGTTTTTGAACAAAATATAATACTTTTAACATTTTCAGCTGGTTTTGTTAAATTAATTTTTCTGATAGTGTTTTAATTGCTATTAGAATTTCTAAATCCATATTTCACTAACAAAAGTCATGATAATACTAGAACAGTGAATGCCTTTGAAAGCCTAGACCTCTTTATATTTTGTACAAAAATGATTTTTTCCTTGATTACCCTATTATACTGCTAGGGGACTTGATAAAACAAAACGGGTTTAAGATTCGGAATCAGCGCATCTAACCTGATCAGAAAATGTATATGTCGTTTCAGTGTCCGAAAATAATTTTTTGTCCAATAGTGTAATTAATGTTTTATAATTGTCTTAATATTATTAATTTTGAAAACTAAATAAATTAAATTAGTCTTATCAATTTTTTGTCAGAAAAACATTTTTCTCAACTCTCAACTAACTCAGTCTTTTTATCAAGTTGCCTTTTTAGAAAAAAATTTTAATGTTCGGTGATTTTATTGTATCGATTCATAAGGAAGTAATAATTTCTAAGCAAAAATATTCCTTTTTTAAATACAATTTTTTGGGAAAATGGAATAATTAAAAAATTAAGTAACATTTCTTCAATCATGTATGCATATCACAGATAAATTAATGGGATTGTTCTTATTATTTTAAATGATGTTCTGTGTTTGAAACTTACTATTAACGTTTAATGAGCTTGTTGTATCCTAAATCATTATGTTCAGAATTTAAATTCATTTTATTATAATTTGAATTATTATATTGTTATTTATATTTGAATTTCCATCATCTTCTGCCAAGACAAATTCAAATCTACTTTAGTATAATCGACGTATTTGAAAGACAATCGCTGATTCCTTCTATCTGTGATCTTTCATTGCTTTATTCTTGCATATATATTTGATATGTTATAAGAATGATTTAAATTTAATTAACGAAAGACTAAAATTAAAATATTAAATGAAATAATTAAAAAGAAATGTTAAAATTAAATTAAATTAAAAGAAATAAGATTTAAAAAATTTGAATTCTATTGATTATTGTTCATTTAAAATGAACAAAGGAAATTTAATAATTGATAATGACTCATGGAGTCAAATATTTTTTTGCAATTTTGTATGGATGTGGTGTTGAAGAGAGAGGATTGGCAGTACGTGTGCTTTGAGAAGTCGAACCGAGTTTCGAATTGTAAAAGCAGAGTGAGTTGTTTGTTCAAGTCAAGTTTTTCACTATTAATTGGAATTTTATGATTTTAAATTTTGTGAGCTCCAACATTTATTTTGATTTTTTTCTGTATTGTTGTTCGACAGTAACTTTTCGATTATAATTATCTATTTTACTGTCCCGATTGAAAGTTATTGAAAAAGAATTTCATTTATTTGATACGAAGGACTTTTTCTGACAATTAATTTTTGTGAGCTCGATACGTCTGATTTATTATAGACGAAGAAATAATAAAAAAAAATATAAAATGGGCCATGAAAAACGAATCCGAGTTCCTATTTCGACCGCGCACCTCCGCTACTACCGTCCGGTCTTCGGGGCAGCTTGGGGTCCGGCGGAACACATTCTCTAAAGTTATTATAATAATTTTCATAGAGACACCAAATCTAAAGATATATTATGATTACACAATGGATTAAAAAATCTTTTTTAATAATATTTTTTCACATTTAATATGCAATTTATTTTTAGTTGCAACCAAATAGTGCTAATGGATCTGGAGCTCTTGAACATGATTCAACTGCTTTGTTTTTTATAACCTCTTCTGTCTGTCGGGTAAATATCGATTTTATTAATAAATACAAAATGTCAAAATGTTTAGGTAAAAGGTATCGTAACATATCCATCTCCGTTACCATTGGGTGTCGCGGTAATTGATTCTTCTGTGCAATTGTTCGGACTTCTTTTTCCAAAAATCCAAAGCAAACATCGTTTGCAAATACTTGAACATTTTTCAGAATGTATTCGCCAAGCAAAATCTACCCGTCAGCAGGCAACTCAAATGAATATCTTCACAGCAGTTCTCTGTGCAATGAGAAGATTAGCCGAAACTAAATCACCTTTTGGTAATGAGCACAATCTCAAAAAGGAAGCTGTGGCACTAATATTTGTTAGTTTTTTGATTAACTTTGAATTTATTTAACTTATTAATTTCAAGAATTTGAAGGAACTATTGATAATATTTTTATATTCATGATATTTCTAACTTTTTCCTACATAAATATAAAATGACTCGAAAAAAATGGTTCAAAAAACCTAGGGACTCAAAATATACATAGAATAACAAAATAGATCCAATATTCTTTTCTCTTGTTCAAAAGTTATTGAAAGTATTCTTTTCTGAAATAATCTAATAAAAGAATATCTGTTGAAAATAAGTTTTGTGTAAGTTGGTATTTAGTAAACAATTTAACTTTCATTTATTTTGAAGTCATTTATTAACGACCAATTTTTTAATATAAAGATTCTTTCTTCTGTAAAAAGACAGGTTTTTATTTAATATTTTTTTCTGGACTCGGCACATTATGCCAAGAAGTAATTTATCTTAATCTATGATCAGTTAATATAACTGTTGTCATTAAATCGATTAAGTAACATGGCTCACCGATTGTAAAATGAACTCACTCATTTTGGTAAATTCTACTGATGGACAGGAAGCCGTGTCTCCATGTTATTTTGGGAAGAAAAGAAGTGTTCGTCGATTTATCATTTAAAGCACTCAGAGATTTTCCTTTTTGAATTACATCGGCAATGTTTTTCACCATAATTCTTTGAACACAATTCAAATTAGAATTAATTTGATTAAAAGTTATTGGTGTTCGGGTGCCTCTTTATTTCTTTAGTAAATTTTGAATATCTTTATCGAACTCAATAAATGCATACGGTATCGATGCAATTTCAAATTTACTGCCATATTTATTATTGAACTCATAGTATATCTCTTTCAAAATTTCAAATTCAAATGCTCTTGCCTTAGAGAATTCATTCTCAGTTAAAACGATACAACAAATTTCTCTATCAATTAAATCATGAAACATATATAGATCACTTTCTATCGAACAAATTGAATGAGATAAATTAGGCATTTTCCTAAACAATAGTTTCACTTGATTTCGATAATTATTTACACTTTTAACAATCTTTTCATCGTTTATTTTTAAATTTGTCAGCAAGGTCATTATTAAGTTTACGTAGAATTGAAAATGAAGACAAAATTATTTTCCAATTTCATTCAAAATTTCTTTGAATTCACTTATTTTCATTTTTATTTGTAAACAAAGACATTGAATACTTTAATTCACCTTTTCTTAACCGAAATTGTTTTTTGACTGTCTTTTTAAAATGAGAACAATTCACAATAAAAAATTCTTCACACACACACACACAACAAACAGACATTCACCAATCAATTCTTAACATATTATACACACAATACACACACATACACTTACCAGACATTCACACAAAGCCAATTCAATTCAATTACATAATTACATTAAAAATAAAATAAAAATGAGGCTCTCCATGGCTGATCTGCAGTTCAAATTGATTTGAAATCACGAATTATTATTGCAAAATATCAATTTCGGAAACTTGTAATTAAAACAGTTTTCCGAATCACATAATTGTTCGACTCAAAAAAAATAAATTCAACAAGCAAATACGGAGTGGACAATCGAATGAGATTTTGAATTCTCGTTAAACTTATTTTTACATCTGATTATAATGATATATATTTTTTTTAATTTGTTTATTTATTTAACTTAATTATTTTATTTAATAAAATTTATTTATTTAATCATTTCAATTTCTCTAATTTATTAATTCAATTATATTTTTTATTTATAAATTCCTGAAACTAGCAAAAATGTTCGGTCAAATCAGCAATTTTCCGCTCCAACTGATATTGTAGCACCAGATTATTTTCTGATAGTGTTTAATTAGCCAATTTTAAATCGACGCTTCTCTATCAGTATCATTTAAATACAGTTTTTTAGTTTTAATTCCATTTAAGATATAATAGTATTTTGGAGACGTTATTCCAAAAAAAAGCGAAACGTTCACCTCAATAATTTATATAATACTGAACAGAATTCACCAGTTATTAGGTTTATTTAAGTTATTTAAATCGTTAATTACGTTGCTACAGTGAACAATAGACGTTTCTATAGCATCCATCTTTTTTAAAATTCAATTATTTTCAAATTTTCTCAATTATCAATCAAATACCCAAAACTCATTTCTTTTTTTCAAAATTTTTATTTTTTATTCAATTTACAAATAATTACAATTGATGCATTTAAAGAAACTGCAATTTAATCAATATATATATATATATATATATAATATAAATTTTTACAAATTTCTTTTTACATACAGACAGACACGTTCACAAAAGACATACATCACAATCATATTCAATAATTGATTTTTAAGTCATCTTAAGAAATCGATACACGCACAAATGTTTATACTTGTTTAATAATTATTTAATAATTAATAAGAAATTTAAAAATTATTTTGAATTAATCAAAAATCATTCACAATTTTTGAAATTATTTTGACAATAATATTGAAAAAATGTTTATTGATTCATTAATTTGAATCTTCCAATGTTGAGAATACAGATTAAAACATATGAACATCTTTCTTAATTTCTAGTTTTTCATTGAATATTTTACAAAAATTTTATAATTTTTAAGTTTTAAAAATTATAAGTAAATTAGCAGTAAATCCAAATCAAGAATCGACGTAATAATTTATATTTCATGCGTCGCTGAAACACCTTTTATGGAATCTGTTTCGGTAACCATTCGATTCAATAATATATCTCCCAATGTAATTATTTACGTTACATGTATATCCAAGCACCAATAAAACAGTGTTGGGGCTTTTTTACTGTATGAATAATAAAAATAAAAAGAATAACTATTTTATTCAATGATGAATTTTATTATTTTCTAAAAGGGATCGCTGATAAATCAAAATCCCATTCTTCGATGTGCTGCTGGCGAATGTTTGGGTCGCATGGCTCAAGTTATTGGAGATAGTGGATTCATTGCTGAAATGGCTCAATATAGTTTTGATAGACTAAAAGCTGTTCGTGATGTGATTAATAGAACTGGTTATTCTCTTGCCCTTGGTTGTCTTCACAGATATGTTGGAAGTCTTGGTTCTGGCCAACATCTGAATACAAGTGTTGGTATATTATTAGCATTGGCTCAGGATACTAACTCACCTGTTGTTCAAGTAAGATTCTTAATTACAACTTTTTATATAGAGAATTTTTTTATATATTTTACTTTATAGGTTTGGTCGTTGCATGCGTTGGCATTGATCGCAGATTCCGGTGGACCAATGTTTAGAAATTTCTTAGAATTAACAATGAATCTCATTTTATCCCTCTTACTTAACACTCCTCCATCTTTAATTGACGTACACCAATGCTTGGGAAAAGTTTTAGGAGCTTTAATAACAACCCTTGGTCCTGAGTTACAAGGTATCTGGTGATATGTTTCTTTTGATTCTACCTAATTTTATAATTTGTTTAAATGCTTTTTTAGAAACATATCTAAAATTTTTATTTATTGAAAATTACAAATGTCTGCCATAATTTTAATAATTCTTGTTTGATAAAATTATGTAATCAGATCGATAATTAATTCGAATAATGAGAAAATATAAATGCTGTAAGTTGATCAGATTTCAAAATTTTTAATCTAACAAGATAATATATGGAGTATTGTGAGGAGACAGTAATCCATGTTAGCATTAAAATTTTCAATCATTTCAATAACAAATTTTTGTTTCCAAACAAAATATTTTAGCACGTTAGTAGCCGATATTATGTATGTGTAGTCACTGCGGCTCTTACCGCTGTTGACCAGTGGTCGGTATGATGAACATGTTATTCCAACCATCGGTGTTCTTGCGTATGACATGCTAACTACTAAATTCGTCAACTATTTTTCCATTCCTTTTATTAGCTTACTTTCTATATATATATATATATATATTATCTAGAACTGATAATGACATTTTTAATAATAATGAAAAGAAAGGCCATTTTTGAATATTAAATTTATTCCCAATACAAACGCGTTTCACCATTTCGGCATCTTCAGTGCAATGAAATAAAGTGATTAATTGCTATTTATATAGTTGAAAACTATTACATCATACGTCTCAAAAACATGCTTCTTTTTTCTTTTTCTTTAAAAAAAAAGAAAAGTATTTTTTTTAATGATATTTTAAAAAACTTTTATATGATTAGATGAATCACCTTGCACGTTTAAGCATGGTTTATGATGCTTTATTAACAATGCTTCGACAATAATCCTTTCATAATTTGTGTCAAAATTATTTAAAATCACTTTAAAATCTTTATTGTAATCCATAAGATTACCTTTACATCTTTTAATATGGCTCAATATCGAACTATTTCTACTCGATTGAGTATGTTCAGCCATTCTAGTGCGGAGATGACAACTTGTCTCTCCAATGTACAAGGCTTCGCACTTTTATATTTTTTTAAGCATAATATTTAAAATTAATGTAAAAAATACTTATTTAAACTAAAGTATTTATAATTTATTAAAGCAAAACTTTATTCTATAATATGTACCCCATTTTACATTATTAATAACCTAAATAACTATTCTGTCGGTTTGTTTCCGGTTTTATTTGTTATGAAACATTCAATTGATATTATGGAAACTTTAGATGCAGTGCATTGATCTTCTATTCAGATCTTAATACTCCAGTATTTGGCCGATAATTTTTTGGAAAAAAATAGGTTGCAGAATTCAAAATTTTAAGTTGCTAATTCAGTAATTTTAATTAAATAAATTATTAATATATATTTATGCTTTTTAAACATACATATATATATATATATATATATATATATATATATA
>MQRK01198362.1:94299-104575 GCA_001938485.1 Girardia tigrina
ATATATATATATATATATATATATAATTTGAACAAAAAAATTGAAAGAAAACATATCATAAACTTAATAGGCTTTCAATTGAGTATATTCGAGTAACATTCTAAACGTTTAAAGTTGATAAAACACTGTTCTCTTTTTTTAAAAATTCAATATTAAAAGGATAAATAATATCACACAGTTTTTGTTCAACACAAATGAATTTTATGTCTAGTACAAATGAAATTATTGTTTTTAGAAGTTTAAAATGTAACTTTAATCTTATTAAATTTAAATTATAATAGTTAGAGATTGACGAATAAATAATTTTAATAATCATTAAATCTTTTATATTATTATTTATTTTAATTGCAAAATCTAGCTGGAGGTAATCAGTCGCTGTTCTGCTAGACCGATCCTCGAGAGAACCAAATGCTCAAATGATACATCCCCTTGGGTCGAAAAATTCCAAGAAAACATTGCTGAATGTATTATTCAATTTTATGAGAATTTGAATAAATTTATTAATAACACATCACCTTCAATGGCCAGCAAAGAAATAATGAATATTATATCCTTTAGTTTATTGTTATTGTTAAAAGTTGAAAAGGCCAAATGCTCAACTATTCCAATTTATATTGTTGCAAATATTGCAAAGAAACTGTCAGTGAGCATTTTAAAATCCAATTCACATCTACTATCGGCAGTAGTGGATTGTATCCGGTCATTATGGCCTCAACTCTCAGACACGGATAAAATTCCAATTGTTCAATCTATCACCAACCTCGTTTCCCTATCCGATGATTATCTGATCAAATATTTCGCTCGAAATCTCTCAGAACTGGTGTTTATTCTTCTTTCTGATATTGTTTTCTTATGTTTCATTCTTTTTAATAGATTATCGTATGGTTATTCAAACTTCCGGATAATTTGGAAAATAAAGAGTTATCTCCAGATACAGTGAAGTTGTTTTGTATGGCGACGGATGTATTTGAGATTCTGGTTGAAGTTGTTCACCGGGATCAGAAACCTTCAATCATAATAACAATTATTCCTCTATTGATCGGTGTTTTGTTGCCAGTTGGTAAGAAATTGTCTGCATTTACAAATTTTTGAAAAGTTGATAATAAATACTATTTGACATCAATTATACATTTTTTCAATAAAATTTTTACTTAATTATAACTTGTTTAATAAATCTAATGCCATTTTCAAACATGCTTTTTGTGTATCTTAAAATGGGGGCTGTAAAAAGTATTTATATTAACGGAAAATATTAGGGCTAAAAATACTGAACGCTTTGTTTACATCCGTTATTCTTGAAATCAAACATGATAACTGGAACAAAATTATCATATCGGTATGGAATGACTTGTGGGTATATTAGTGAAGAATTTTCCAAGCAGTAACTGTATCAACTACCTTTATGATCAAAGATTTATTGGTTTTGGTTGACCCGTTCTTTTTCTACAGAATTCTACAATATTTACCTGAATGAGTTTTAAAAGAAGTAAATTATTCATTCTCTCGGCAAAAGGAATTGCTTTATTAAATCATATGTCCTTGTTTCATAAATGCAGTTATAAATATCGTTTTCTGATTTAATCAAAAGATATTTATTAAAAATGTATTTTCTGAACATTTTGTCTGTGAAAAATTATGTTTATTATCTTTTTATCTTTGACAGTTGTGGGGTCATTTCAACAAACCGGTGATATTGCTTAGATTTTTTGCATGGTCTTAAATATATTTTGTGTCGATAGATCATGGGGACAACGTTATTTAATAAAAATATTATTTGTTGAACACTAATATTTTTTTTCACTGAAAAATAATTATATTAGAAATTACAAAAATTCAATCTTTATATTTTACACAAAATTATTTTATTGAGTTTATTTTTTCTTCATTCCAATTCTGAAAAGGAAAATCAAAATAGTTTTGAAATAAAATGTGAGGGAATAGAGTTTTCAGTCAAGTTCTGGATAGTAGAGCAATTGCTACTTCTTACCACCAAATGTTAACAATGACACCTATATTTATTTATTAACGCATATATTAGAAAGTAGTTCGCAAAATCGAGGTTATTTAGTGGAAAAGTTTTAAGTTACTATTAGAAGTGAGATTAGATAAAATATTTCTTAAATTCGAAAATTTATTATTAAAAGAAAATAATTAAATTTTTTTAAATAATCAGAAATAATTGTGAAATGATAAGTTAAGAAATTTATTTTTGTAACTAAGAATTAAAGTGAATAATGTAACTGTTTT
This sequence comes from Girardia tigrina, assembly GCA_001938485.1. Taxonomy (NCBI): domain Eukaryota; kingdom Metazoa; phylum Platyhelminthes; order Tricladida; family Dugesiidae; genus Girardia; species Girardia tigrina. The sequence continues at coordinate 96,547 of MQRK01198362.1, forward strand.
AATAAGTCAGAATTAGGGATTTTAAAAGGGATATGTTCTTGTAAATAATTATTAAAAAGAATAGATCAAATGAATATAAACTATAAATTTAAACCAAAGGAATTAAAATGAATAATTTATAAAAATACATTTATTTGAAATATTTTTAACAATGTTCTCTTAATAAATATGACTTCAACATGCAACTGCAGTAATTTCATCGATCTTTTAGAAACTATTTGATTTGTTTCCAACAAGATGAATGTTCTGATCCTTTTTTAAGTGAAATATTTCAGAATTTTCTTTGAATTTGAGTACGTATTGCCGAATTAACTTCTACTGATAATCGATTCTTATCGCCTTCTTTAATGTGGTCAAACTGCCATCCACCGAAGACAAAAATCTTTACTGCTTCCATACATCAATTGACTGAGGATTTTTTACTAATAACCGCTGAGGGTCAGTTCATCTAACGATTGAAAACCTTTAAATATGTTTTGTAGCATCTTTCCACCAAACTCGTTCCCATCCTCGGATGGATTAGTATTTTCTCGACGAACACTATTATAATATGTAGGGAAAGAATAATTTTGTGGACAAGTACCAGAGCAACATGTTTCACATTCAACTCTCAAGAAGACAACTAATCTTTAGCTGGCCAGTGTTTCACAATGTCGTGATTTGCGATATCTCTGCTATTCCACAGACACCGGAAACAAGAATAATAATAAATCGGCTCTGAAGTCCAAGTAGAAACCCAAAAATTTTAAAATCTTCTCATATTTCCCACATATATTTATCACAATTGATTTTCAACAGTAAACGCTTAACGATGTTTTAGTTTACTTTCAAATGAATAGTGTCTTACAGGAATTGATGGATTTTGGTTTCCGTTGTGAACTTTCATCGTTTTTAAATTTAGACTTAAACTATCAAAAACAAACACCACTGATTAGGTTCGTGTGTAGTTCCCATATCCTGAAATGATTCCAATATATTTGAGCAGAATCACTGACTCAAAACTTCTCGGTATAGTTCGATTGCATTACCAGACATTTGTTTAAATGGATTAAAATTTTGATTTTCTGAAGGTTCCAACTAATGTGGTTAACTACAATAGATATTCAATCAACTTTGTGCAAAAAATCATCAAAAAGTTAATTTTTTGTTATTTTCAATTATTACTTTGTCTTTTAATACCCTTTGAATGGATATTTAATGGACATAATTACTTTGCACTCGAAGATCTTCTTCTTTGTGGAAGTGGTAACATGTAAGATGAAAGTGGATTCATATGTTTATCAGTCGCGTGCAGTAGCTTCATAAAACCAAGTAGGGATCGAAGGTCGCTTCTCAATTGCTCAAAGTTTTTAGTTAATCAAACTTTGTTAACAATAAAATAAAGGTTAAACCCAATAATCAAATATGATAATTATAAACCGATTGAGAGAACAATAATAAATTACTGACCGAAATATTTGTTAAGTTTCAAAGAAATGTCCGTCAGAAATTAATCGCAACTAAAATTCGATTAATGAATAAATTCTGTCTCAAAAGACATTGCTGCCGTCTTCTGTCACTGTTTGATATTCCCCAGATGTTTTTGAGACATTAATTGCTTAGGAATAATTATCATTATAAACAGTGTTTTGATAATTCTATTAATACAAATGGCATCATTGAAATTTATTGAAAGAAATTATTTGTTTCTCTTCAGATGGGTACAGCAACCCCTCAGCTAACAGAATATCCCTACACAATCAGTCTCTCCAGAGAATCAACAGTATCGCTCCAAAATATCCAAATGAATTCCGTAACCTTCTAACGTCTGCTGATATGTCATCACTGAAGTCCCGACTGGAGGTCGCTGCTAATCAAGCCAAACTCTCCAATCAGAAGCTATCGTTAGGAAACTCAAATTCTTCGAACTTAAAAGTGACAGAAAATAACAAAATCCCGAAAATCGCTCTCAAAATGGATTTCAGTAATTTCTCCAAGTGATGGTGTAGCGATCGGTCGTTGCCCGTGCCCGTCGATCTGCACTGTCTCTTACTGAACTCGTAACCGTCATGTTTCGGTTCTTCTGTTGTGATTGTTTCAATTTTTCCATAATCAGGGGTATCATTTTATCAGTAGATTTTTATATGATAGAAAGACATAATTGTAATGAATTGATTTACACAGTCATCAACTGTTTTCATTTTTATTTCTTTGGTTTTTATAATTGTATTTCAAAGTTTTTATACATTATTATAAAACTTAAGATGCGACGTTGAATTTTTAATTAATATGATTCGTATCTCGGGGAGATTTGTTTCCCATTTTATATGTCGTCTTTCTATACTTTGGAGAACATTTTGAGTACTTATCCTCTATAAATATGATTTTGTTGTTTTAATGCGCACTATCCATCCGCCAAAGAAATCGATAACTCTGTGCTCAGAGACTTGATTCTGTCAATGGGAGTGTTGGGCAGTTCTGAAACAACACTGCTCCCATTTAAGATCTCGTTTGGTTCCACCAGAAATCGATTTAAATAGATGATAGGTCACACTTATTCAAGCGGAAGAAGTGAATTATTTTTTGATACCAATGAAACAATATTGTTATAACTAGAGAAATACCCGTCATTTATGACGAGTGAGCTGAATTTTCGACTTTGAAAGTTCCTGTTTTAATTTTTAAATCTTTATTGTTATAATTTAGTATTTTTTGCTTCGAATTCTGTGTTAATGTAACAGTCAGTCAAATAAATCGGCTCCCAGGGTCTTTCGGCAAAGGTGTTGTACAGACAGAACCGTCTCGATGTGGACTATGAACGGCTATCTTAATTTTTCGCGGATTCACTCACTGTTCCTCCACTATTTCTCATTTTATCTGCACATATATGATCACAGTAAAATTTGAGCTTGACCGACAAACCGTGAAACAGATGATAACAAAATTTTGCAAATTTAACCTAAATTGATTTTTAGAAATATAATTAGTAAATAAGTGATAGAAATCGCCATTTATCAAATAAATTAGTATTTTATTGTTATTTTCATAAAAATCTGCGCGAAAATCCGTGTAGGAATCATCAAAATCGTCATTATTCGAAATTGGTGTTAATTTAACCATTTGACAACTTGTTCGATCGATTTCATCGGCTTCCGGGTGTCATTTCGTTAGAAATTTTTTGAATTTTTTCTTATCGATCGAAGTTAATCGATGCATTCTCATTTCAACAATGAACTGTTTTCTTGTCTGCCGAATTTGAATTTCAAGTTGAGCGCGGTACCCGATATTCAACACAAATACAAAACGATAGACCCGGCGATCAAAACAACCGATGGGTCACTATCGAACCCAGGACCACTCAGGTGGAAATATCGTTTTGGAGATTTGATTGGCTCCATCTTTCAGCCATCAGTCCCGATAAAACTCTGATGGAGGACCACCGCGGTTCTGACGTGCAAATCGATCGTCGGACATGAATATAGGGGCGAAGACTAATCGAACCATCTAGGAGCTAGTACCTTCCGAATTTTCTCTCAGGAAAGCTGGCTTATATGCTTCCGTCGTTGAACCTGGTAAAGCGTTTTGAAAAGCAGGTTTTAAATGATTGTGTATATAAATTCTACAAGGCATGTTTCAATAATCTGGTAAAAAAATGTTGTCCTGGTAACACCAATCAATGCAAATATTTTGACTTGTGGAGAGTCACAATTTGAAATCGAAAAAAATATACTAATTTCTTTATAGATAATGAAAGCTTATGAAACTTGGAGTAAAGAATAGTAAATGATAGAAGTGGAAGACTATTTATTAAAATTTTAAAGATTATATTACATTGCCCTTACAGTTAAAAAACGATGTATAGAGAAAAAAATAAATTAAGATAAATTAAACTTTTTGATCAAAAAGGCAAACACAAAAAAATAATAATTTAAATGATTAAAAAGAAATTAACTGTATCAAAAAAATGGTTTGGGATTCATTCATCCTGCTTTCTTTCATCTCCGTTCGTTCATCCTGCTTTCTTTCATCTCCTTTCGTTCATCCTGAATTTTTTCAATGCTTCAATCTCTGGTTGGTACTTTAATTTGAGTCAAAGTTTGTTGCTAAAAGTAAATGAAATAGAATTGAAGATCACATATGAGCACATCGATGAAATATGCATTTATATACTTTCAATGACTGCTTTAGCTATCGTCCCGCCTGGGGGCATTATAGAAATATTTAATATATTTGTAGAGGCTAAACCAGATTGCGAACAGTTTGATGAACTTTTAAAATTCTTAGAACATACGTATATTCGAGGAAGAAGGCTTCGAGGTAGAGCTCATGGAGTAGCTTTTTATTTCATTCAAGTCTGGAACAAGTGTACGGCAGATTTTGGTGGTAAAGTTCGAACGAATTATGCGATAGAAGGGTGACAATATAATTTGCAGACACGTTTTACTGTCACCATCCAGGCCTATGGAACTTTTTAGACGGTGGCCTGACTATACACAAAACAGCATTTCACCAGCCAACTGCGGGTGTTATATATCCAACGAAGAAACTGTATAGCCAGATTAATGAACGAGTGTAGCGTGATGTTGAATCATCTGGAAGAACAGAAATATTATCTTTTCTGCATCCAATATACATTTGTCTTTCTGCTAATTTCTATCTCCTCACTTTTGTACTCTACTGAACTGAATTTTCTTTTATAAAGATAAATAGGTTTTATCTATTACATTCTAAGATGTATGTGGGCAATTATGTTGTATACACTTAACTGTATTATGCGTTAAACTGTTTTAACGTGTTTAAATGTTATCTTACAAAGAAACAGTAAAAAAATCAAAAAGGTAAATCTGGCAAAGGTAGTCCCAACCACAGTTGGAAAATGATTTTTGTTATCATGTAAAACTTATTTAAAATACATTTCGGACGAATTAAAGCGGGATGAATAGGTTTGGATGAACATGCGCCATAACTTAAAACGAACACGGCCAAAATAGTAAAGGAATTTCGGTTTCAAATTTTGAACACTTTAAGAGAAGGGATTTTAACCGGTTAATAAATTTAATAAACAAAAATTGTTTTAATATTCATTAAAATTCAATTTAAAATTCATTAAAATTAACCCATGAATTTAAAGATCAGGAAAGTAGCGGCGAGTGTCAAATTTTTCAAGATACTTTGATGTTTGATTAATTTTTATCGAGTAAAATGGAAAGCCAGCATGTCTTACTTGCCTTGAAAAGGCTGATGTGAATAAAGTGGCAAAAATCGGTCGACATTTTGAAAATATTAAAAGCATTACTAGAGAATCAAGGAGAGATGAAGTTAAGCAGCTTAAATCAAAGTTTGAAAAGCAGACATCATTTTTTACGAAGAAAAAATGTAAATGTAAAGGTCATACCCGTGCAGGCGACGAAGTGTCAAGACTTATCGCTGAAAAGATGAAACCGTTTACGGATAGTAAATTTGTTAAACAATGTTTAATGACAGTGGTGGATTTTGTTTTCCCAGAAAAAAAGTCATTATTTTCTTCAATAAGTCTATCTTCTAGGACTGTCACAAGACGCATTGAAGAGATGACATCAGATGTTTAAAGTTGTTTAATGATGGCCTGCTGCGAATCGCAATATTTTTCAATTGAAGTTGATGAGATCACAGATTTACATAATACTGCTTAGCTTACATTATTGACTTCAAATTTCCATGTTTTTGAAGAATTTATTCAGTTAGCTCATTTAAAGGATACAGTTACTGGAGGAGACATCTTTAAAGTTAGTGCCAGCTTCAACATGAAAATTATGCACATTTTCCATCCCTTCAAGAATACTAACCAAAGAATCAAGAAATATTTGTGAATATGATCAAAGATCTGAAGAATGAGTTCTCGTCTCGCTTAACTGACTTTCGCTTGCACGAAGATGACTTTAAGTTTTTTTTAAGTCCTTGTGATTTTGGAGCGGAAAATTTATTATTTTGCCAGTTTAAGAAAATTCATAAATAAAATATATAATTAATAAAAAAATAATTAAATTAAATAATTAAAAGTAACATAAATTAAAAACAAAAATACGCCATTTGTTAAATAGACATTTATTTTTCAAGACAATTAAATTTGACGGTATAACCGTCATTGTCAGGTCTCAAGAAAAAAATGAATTTTAAATCTGCTTATATAGGCAAACAGTGATTATGTCATCAATATATTATTATGTCATCTAAACACGCTCAATAGGGTTTTCGAGAGACCCGTTTGCACATTAATCTTAGGATGTAAAGATCTGATATAAAGTGCTTCACATGCCACCCTCTCCCAATAGTTTTTAGATGACATAATAATCCATTGATGACATGATCACTGCTTGCCTGTAGGCAAGCAGATTTAAAATTCATTTTTTTCTTGAGACCTGACGATGACGGTTATATCGTCAAAATTAATTGTCTTGAAAAATAAATGTCTATTTAAAAAAATGGTGTATTTTTGTTTTTAAAAATAAGTTGCCATCATTTTTTCATTTTTTGATTAAATAATTAAAATAATAAAAAGACATTACAAAGAAAAAATTAAATTAAAATAAAATTTTAATTGAATAAATAAATTGATTTTTTTTGTTCTGTACGTGAAATTTGTTATTTGCAATTTGTCTGTAAATACAGTTGATTCATTTTTGAATTTTGTTCGAATAGATTCAGACGATTTGTATTTTTTTGGTACCGTAGCCTTTGGGCCGTGGGTGCCCTCAATTATGCACAAGCATATGGCTTGGGTTTGCACATATATTTGAGTGTCTCAGTAGGCCAGGAAACTGGTGGTGCCTATCTCCTCTCCAGGTATGGATGGCCGTTGGCTCTAAGGAGCTCATCCGCCCTTTGCTAGTTTTTTTTTCATCCTGCTACATACCACTTCACCCAGGTTGTTCTAGGTGAGGTAGCCGGTTTAGTCGCCAACTATTCGACCATAGGACATGTATTACAGGTTACATGGTATCTGTAGCAGACAGATTGCCTGACCTGACCTGTAGTCAATGACCGGCGATTTCCCTATCGGTCACCCAAATAAGTACTAACGCGACCGTTGGTTGCTTGACTTCGGAGAACGGACGAGATCCGATGTACCCAACTGCGGCCATTGACTACAACTTTATTTGTAATTAGAGAATGGGAATTGTGTGAGTTTTTGAATTGTCCAATCGTGTGCCTGTTTGTGTGTATTAATGTGATATGTCTGCATGTGTGTAAAAATAAAATGTGTATGTTTTGTGATGTGTGAAATGTTAATTCTGTTTGTACGTGTGCGTTTCATATCCAATGAAACCAAAATTAAAGAAAAATTAATTATAATTGGTTGATTGAATGTGTGTGTATGTGATTATTGTTGAATAACAAAGAAAATGTATAAATGATCAAGATGTTGGTGTATTGGGTGAATTTATAATTTTCAAAAATAAATTAAAATAAGATTTCTTTATTAATAAGGTTTATTTAATATAAACAAAATTTACAAATAAACTGATAAAATTCACAAATAATTTTACGGGCTTAACCTATGTATAATTTATAGTTTGCGATAAAACCGAGAAGAGTATTCTCTTTCTCGGATGATTTTAACAAAAATAAANTATATAATCAATATAGAGTATATAAAATTATATCTGCTTAATGCTCGTACTTGGAGATTTTTTCACTTTCACCTTCCCTTTCTCGATTGATCTGATCTCCTTTTATAGGTGTTTATTGACACGACAGTGTTTACTCTTACTCTAAGAGTTTATTCAGTGGCAAGGTGTTTATTGACACTACCGTGTTGACTCTCACTTTGGGAGTTTATTCAGTTCACCTGGAAAGTGGAACAGGTGTTTAATATCAATTTCTTAGGTTTTCCCTCTTCTGGTGACTAACGAAATTCTGGTGACCTTTCAGAATATAATTCTTTAATTAACAATGTACTTTTCCTTTTTCTCTTTTTTGTGTGCTTTCTTTAAATTCATCTTCCCTTTTATACTCCTTTTTAATATATAATTCTTTTTATTTTCTTAATTTTAAATTTTATTTATCTTCT